>JBBPOB010000096.1:0-31595 GCA_038091275.1 Tylopilus subfusipes
ACACGTACTGTTGACTGTATGACGGGAATGGCGTGTATCATGTATCAATTGCTTTGCATAATTTTCGGCGCGTCAACGTTCGTTCAGGCTGGCTTTTATGAACGAGCCAAAGCTATTGAGCAACGTCGAGGTTTGTCAGCGAGGGTGATCTATTGCTTGCCTAAGTATCTCAAACTTCGCCGCGTGATGGAAAGACACAACGACTGCTATGATTCCGCTCCATGGATCCATCAACGCAGGCCTGTGCACGACATTCCTCGACAAATGGCGAGCACACCTCGCTTAATACGTTCGCTTCACCTACTTGGATCCTCCTTTGCATCGTCGGGGCATGACACCACGAAGGGAACGTGCAGAGATCAAGATCACTGCAGACCTTGCGTGACCATAACCAGGGACGTTGCCTGAAAGGTGTTTAGCTCGACTTACCCCGCAACGGTTTATACGGCCGCTCCAACCTGTGAGTCAGCAACGTCGACCCTCGCCCATTCGTCTGCGGTGAATCAACGTGGTGATTGGTGGTACGTTGCCATTAGTACACCCGTCACGGCCTATTACTCTAATTCTGTTCGTTGGGACGACGATCACGGCCGAGGATCTGGAAAAAAACATGGATGGGTCAATGGACAGGTAATTAGAAAAACGCTGCTCTTAAGTTGGGACATCGACACTGAGAATAGTCGCACAATAGCTTGCGGATAAGTTCGACTCGGCTGTAAATTCGATTTGCTTGGATATTGTACACGTAGTATGAAGTCAGCACCGCCACCGGACTTTACCTTGGCGCTCCAGTCGCCTTAGTCAGCAAGACACCCAACCTTCCAACCACCATGTACAACGGAATCGGGTTGACCACTCCCCGCGGAAGGTACGTCCCAACGCCCCTCAGGTCACAGCATCCTTGAGCACGTTCGTCTCACGTTTTCCTCTTATCGTTTTACAGCGGTACGAATGGTTACGTCCAACGCAACCTATCCGTCCTCCGGACGCACGAAACCGCTGCTGAGCGCGCTGCGGCGTGGGACGTCGCACCTCCGAAACACAGGGAGCCCGACGAAGCGATATTGGAACACGAGCGAAAGCGAAAAGTGGAGGTCAAGTGTTTGGAATTGCAGTTGAAGCTCGAGGACGATGGGTACTTTTTTTTTTCCGTCATTCCCCTGCCGTTCTTGCTTCGTTCAGGTCGCTCACGAATTTCTTTTTTTGCTTGTTTTTGCATGAACAGACTCGAGGAAACAGAGATACAAGTCAAGGTGGCTGCGCTCCGCGAAGAACTGTTGGCGGACCTCGCCTTGCTCTCCACCTCTGCCAAAAACCTCAAGTCTTCCGACACGCACGCCATTGCCGCCGCCAAAAAGGCCGAGTTAGACAAGATGGCCCGTGCACTTGGTACACGCAGAGACTATATCGAAGGCGAAGCCTTTGATCGAGAGAAGCAAGAAGAGAACAAGCGGAATCGGCTCATCGAACGCGAGGAGCGGGAAAGGAAACGGGAGGAGGAACGGGCCAAAATGCAGGAGCAACGCCAGCGATGGGAGGCGGAGAAGCGGGAACGGGATCGTTTGAGGAGGAGAGAGGAGGATCAGATGAGACGGGAGCGCAAAGCAGATGAAGCAAAGAGAAGGGAAAGGATGCCACCGCCGCCTCTGCCGTCCTATCGAGAGAGGGCAGGGCGAGGCTCGTATAGGAGGGCCTCCCCGCAGCGTCGTCGTGATGAGCGTGCGCGAACGCGGTCACGGTCGCCTGATCTGGCGCCCCGTCGTCGTCCGCGCTCGCCTGCATATTCACGTCGGCGGTCGCCGCCGCCTCGTCGAGCGCTGGACCGTTCTGCCTCGCCGCCACGTCGCCGCTCGCACTCTCCACCTCCACGTCGTCCCCTTGACCGGGACGAATCACCACCTCCGCGGCAAGGACGTGACAGGAGCGAGTCTCCTGTTCGTGATGAGCGTTCCCCTCCGCCACGCAGCGAGGATAGTCGGGATGAGAGGAGAGGACGAGAGCGTTCCATGTCACCAAAGTCACCCAGGGGTCATCCTCGCTCACGCTCGAGGTCGGCTGGGTCCTCTATGTCTGTCAGCACCAACCACACTCGTTCCAGTCGTCGAAGTGATTGAAAACGAACACGAATTGACAACGTGTCGCTATTGGCTATGATTACGTGCAGTCTCTTTTGCTTATGATGTAAAATTACAGATGATGTAGCGCTCCGAGTATCTTGCTTGATTACTGAAGTAACTCGCTCAGCTTGAACGCATCCACAGAGACGTACAAGTCACAACGAAGGCAATGGTAACAACGAATCGGGATAAAACAAGGTGTCAACGCTTCCTGTGTCGTGCTCTGGTATTCCGTTAAGCGAGCCCAAGGGTGCGAGGCAACGCGAACTGAGAGGTGGTGGTGGTATACGGGGTATAGCTCCAGTGTACCATTCCGAAGCGTCTCAACGAGACGTCTGTGTGCGGCCACCCGGCAGATATAGGCCTGTCCAACAGTTGGGACGAGGCACTGCATGGAACTGGACGCGATCGTTCGATCTGCCGATGCAGGGAGAGATGGAAGGTGGAACGGGCTCACCTGATCGGTGGGTTCCGTCGGACGCTCTGCCTGCAGGGGCACGGGTGTCCGTGCGGCGTTGATGTACAGAGCTGCGGGAGATGTACCGGTCCACTGCCACCCGAAGATCTGTGGGCCAGCAATGATGGGTGGGTTGGATGTAATGTCTGCGCCGTCGTCCTCGACCGAGAGTAGTTCCAACAGCTGCTCGAGCAGACTCTGACGACTCGGCCATGTGCATGAGGAAAGGGTTACAAAGTGCGCTATCTAAAAGGGAGATATCCCTATCGAGCGGTCATCTGCTGTCCTCCTGCGTTCTGCTTCAACCGGTCGACAAGTGGTGCGTCGGCCGCGTTCGCAGCGGGTATCTCGAGCTTGTTCGTGGCTTCCTTTCTATTCGTCCTCGAGTCGCCCTTGAATCCTACATAATACACTCTTGACACGTCTCCGCCAACCGAATCTCCCTGGTGATCCAGTCCATGAGTCTACCCCATATATAGTAAACTCAAAGGAAAGCACAGCGAATACAGGCAAAAGGGCACGCTGCAAAGTTCAAAAGAACACGACTCACGAGATACAGACTCAGGGCGTGCACGCTCGTGAATGCCGCCACCCTCACAGGGTACTCCACCGTCCCCGCTTCCCCTTCGAGAAGACTGATGTCGAGATGTGGCTTGGTGTTTTCTGCGTCTGCGAAATCGATAATGGTTGGGTAGTTGGCAAAGATCTTGAGATGCCGTGGCGTCGTCTCGCCGCGTCCTATTCAATGATGCGGTCGTCCCAGTAACCAGTCGATCGGCAGATGATGAGGCGGTGTGTGTGCATAATTGGCAACATAAAAGGAGCAGCGCAGCGTGGGTGATGGGCGGAACGCACAAGGACAAGGCAAGGAAGGTGCTTTACCGAGTTTGAGCACGACGGACTTGATCCGCACGTTCTGGGAAAAGGGAACGTGTATGATCATCTGCAAACAGGGTCGCATGATGATATCACCACCCGGTTCGTCGTGGTTCGTCCTTACCTGATCGTCCACGCCCGAGTCTGCGAACTGGGTCGTGTCCTCGCGTTCGGACCAGGGTTTGATGACCTCTTTTGCTTGCTCAGGGAGGGCGAGATTCAGTCCATGCACGCTGTCATCGTCGCACATGATCAGTAACGAGCTGGCCGCGAGAGACTGCTTAAGTACTTGTCTCGATTTATGTGGCTGAACAGGTTCGAATGCTCTGCGCTGGAATTCGAGCCTTGTTCTGTCATCGTCGTCGGGCGTCAACGCGTCAACCTCCAAACCGGGAAAAACACAAACAAAGTCATAACCCGGAAATTTCGTCTCTCGACTTGCAAGAGGAACATGAACAAGCTCACAGCGAATTCACTCCGGACATGGTCGCGTATCCAAAACCACGTCCTAAGAGCCTATTCCACGCCATCGTCCTCAGGAAAGCCTCCACAATCAACCCAGGCAACCCCCAACGCGCGGACATCTACTTCTGTTCTTGGAACGCCCCTCGCAGATGTCCCTCAAGACGGGTTCATCCCAGACCTTATGCAATATGACAAACTCCTCGACGAACACTCCCTCGCAGACTTCCCCCCCACCCAACGCGCCCCCTTTGCCAACCGAGTCATCGTCCGCAACGATCCCTCCATGATCGTCGGCAACTTTTACGACACCTCCGCCCAGGATGCATCCCGTCTCGGCGCACGCGAGGACCATGAGGGCATCCCTGACGAAGAAGCAGAGGAGCTCGACGAACTCGAGGACGACGACGAGACGTTCAGCGGCCCCCGCGACACGACGCGCGCATCCCCACTCACACCTCGCCAGTTCTCCCAACTCCACATCTACCCGCTCATCATGCGCCGCGTCACGCAGCAGACAGGAAAGGGTAAAATCCATTCCATGTACTCCCTCGTCGTCGTCGGCGACGGGAACGGCCTCGTCGGGTACGGCGAGGGCAAGGACGGGGAAGCCGCCGTCGCGCGCGACAAGGCGCTCGCCAAAGCGCTCCGCGAGATGGACTATGTCGAGCGTTTTGAGAGGAGGACGTTTTGGACCGAGATGGAGAGCAAGTTTGGGGGTACGAGGATCATTTTGCGGCCGAGACCTGTCGGGTTTGGGTTGAGGTGCAATCCAAACGTGCATCAGGTGCTCAAGGCCGCAGGAATCAAGGACGCAAGTGCAAAAGTGTGGGGGAGCAGGAATCCACTCATGGTCATCAAAGGGCTCTTTAGAGTGCTTCAGGCCGGTCATGCGCCATTGGGTATGGGTGATGGCGTCGGCGGTGGTATGAGGCGGTTGGACAAGGGAAGCGGCCTGAGGAATAAGAGTGCGATCGAGAGGGACAGAGGCAGGAAAATGGTGGATTTGAGGACATTGTGATCAGGTATTCCTACGTGATCCTCTCTACGCTCATAATGCTAGACATTGCTGTTTAATTTCGATCGTTGGACACAGGAGACCACTGTCAACATCCGCGAAGACCGGGCCCATGAGACTGTTCATACAAGGACTGTGGCAGCAATTTGGTAGCAAGTTGCTATCCTTCAGAATGATTGGTATCTCTGCACTCACCCTGATCTCCTCGGTAGAATGCTCAGAGTGGACAGTTCAACGGCTGGATACGGCCGAGTATCGATCGGCTCGAGAGAGAACCTGTAGTTCGGACGTGTGCCATCCCGCCAGTTTTTCGGGGCTCTTCTTCAAGTGTAACACCAATGCACGACCACCGCTCATTTACGACGTCTCGCTCATACAATATGGTAACTTGATCCTGGAGTCCCCAATACTAATCAGTGCTCTCGTTCACAGAAAATAAGGTATAAGCACAACCCCGTCGAGGGAAGTAGTACACAAAGAATTTCCGATGCATCTGACTACCAAACCCTCGGTCACTTCCTCATCCTCTGCTAGACTTTGACTGCTGTGCCTTCCGCGAGCTCCCACACTCCCGTGCACTCTCATGCTTTCCGACAACTCGCTCACCCTGCACTCTCCGGGAGCTGCCTCGTTCCCGTGCTTCGGCAAGCTCCCTCATCGTAAACTCGACGATATGGTCGCTTGAAGGACGTGCACCAGCGGCGGACCAACACCTTTCGGTGAATAGTTAGTGACCCCCTTTTGAGCGGGACGACCGGACACGGGTTTCGTGCCCTTCAAGATGGCCCAGATGACCTGTTCTTCGTGCGACAGATGGTGGTAGGAGATAATACCTTCAAAGTCTTCCCATCCCAGTAAATCATAGTTATGTAACCAAGGTATAGTAGTCGGACCCCGTGGATGAGAGTTTTGGGGGTCAAGGAGTTCGGGGGCCATCCACCGCACCGTATTCGACGGCTTGCCACAGACCAATCCACCTTTCGTCACCAGTAGCATGGACAAGCCAAAGTCGGCAATACATGCCCTCCCATCAGCACGAAGAACAGTACTGTAACCCGCGAGCCACGTCATTAACCTGGAAAACGACATCCAAACATCTTAACCGCGAATCTCAGTGAACACCCACCGCAATCAAACTTTTTGTCAACGACAGGTCCTTGTTTCGGTCGAGATATCCCGACAATGCGCCATTTTCAACCCATGGGCACACGATAGCAGGTATACCGGGATGCATATCGGCCTCCTTAATGGTCCCAAACAATGGGAAAACGTTTAGATGTTGTAAGTTCGACCATACAATGATTTCTCTGTTGAATCGCTATTCCAAGTCAGGGTATATAACTTGATAGCCGGGTCATGCTTCGCTTACAAGTTACTAGTAGGACGAACCTTCATCCTGTCGTCCAGGTGTTCGTCGCGTTGCGGGGACACCTTGTAGGCCTTGATTCGACCTGATGACAGTTTGGTATTTGTCCTTAGTAAAAGACCATAACTCACTTCGGTCGACTTCCCTCTCATACTGAGCTTGCCTCTATAGACGTCTCCAAAGCGCCCCGACGCGAATGGATATTTGTTGGATCTCGTACTACAGTGAGATCACGAGGAAAGTTGAGCCGAGTGTTTTCCATCGACACGCTGGTGCCACTCTTGGTGAATGGCTTCAATGATTGGCGTGTTTGCCTTTCGAGGCTCGACCTTGACCATTCCCGCTGTCGTTTCCCTCTTTCGAGCGCCATCGTCCCATCTGCCGCCCTTGTCTTCTTCCTCCGCTGCATTCGGATGTCGGGATTGAGATTGGGCGATCGGCGGTCCGTCCGTCGTCCTCCTTCTCGGGCGCTCATTTTCCCATTTCCCTGGATACAACGTGTTCCAAAGCTGGGCGGTCTCCATTGAACCCGCCCTTTGAGGATCATTACTCCACTTCCCCGCGTCCAAATCTCGAGACCTTGGTGGCAGAATGTCCAAGACTGGCAGTAGTGTTGTCTGACTGAAATGGCCATTGGCGGAGACCAGCACAACTAGGCTAGTCTGGTGGCCTGACCATCCAATACCGATGCTCTGCGGCAGTGAGACACTCGGCGGGCAGCCGATTCCTTGAACAAGGTATGTATGTACTGTCAAAAAGCTAGCAAATTCGCTCCCGCTGTCACGCGCTGTCAAGTGTGGAAAAAAAGCTCGGCGACGACTCGGTCCCGACGCTCGGTGGCTGTAAGCTTAGTGAACAATGTTCCCCTTGTCTCTGATCATGTTGAATCTCGGTGGACCCATTGCAAGCTCAGTAGCTGTGCGGGTAATCTTTTATTTTCATTTGTGACGTCGGGCCCAGAGCTTTGCGGCACTTGACCTTATAACACACTACATACCCCCTCCGCAGAGGCCCAGAGACCACACACAGCGGGCAACTCTCCATGCGACAAAGTCGTGGCACCGATCCTAGGAAGTCCTTCCTGCATTCCATCAGTCAAACGACATGCATTGACAGCTCAATACAGTACATCGATGATTCGGACCAAGCTGCCTAACCGGTTCCAAAAACCGACACGTCAAGCCACAAGCATGGAGGACGAATGGCAGACAAATCTTTTAGGTTTGTTGGCAGATTGAATTCGGAAAAAGAGCCGCAAGCGTCTCGCGGACCGCACCATCGAAAACGACGGGACCCCTGTCGCACGGGCGGGCGGTTGTGTCCTCGACCAAACGTGGCATCCCGCCGCAGCGGCTTCACACTTGTTTTGTCCAGAACGTGTTCCAACCCGCGCGGCGCCGTCCTGAGACCCGTTTTTCCTCTCCTTGATCTGAGACCGTGATGGGACCGATCCAGTGTATGTCACAGAACGCACACAAACAGTCTCGGACCAAGTTGTCGGCACCGTCTTACTCACCAGTGAAACAATGTAACCTTTTTGAATTGTTCTCCGACCTGGGAGCTTTCCGCCCACGCTCAAATTTCCAAAGGCTCGTCGAGGCGGACAAATGGGTGTTTACCTCAGAAACGTGGGGTGACTCCTATTTTTTGATAAGCGAGCGATCAAGCCTGGCAGCAAACGACATGCAAGGACTCCCGAACTGGTCCGAACGGATTAAGCTTTAGCAGCCCGGCTTGGCAAACGTTTCGCCCCGTTCGTTCATTCCGTCGTTTTCTGGAATGTCTTGTTAGGATCCAGTGAGGTCTATTAATTACATGCAGGAAAGAAATGAATTGGGTCGTGGCAGCGCGTTATCATTGCTGATATAGAACAGGACGTACACCAGGTACGGTACTTATACATACACTGTTGAATTCGCCAGCAAAAAAAAAGGAAGAGAAGAAAGTACGAATGAGAAAAACAATTGGTGTCAGGGTCGTGAACGTCGAAGAGGCTAATATGTCAATGCCAACCGACATGAATGAGATGAAGAATGAGGATAATGCGCGGCTTTTGTACAACACATTCTTTCGATCGTCCATATGAAGCAGCGTGCATGATTATGTCGTGTATGGAAAACAATGATAGAGAGCGACCGAAATCGGTAGGGAACGACTGTGAAATGTCCTACGAAGCCCCGGCGGTGGCAAATAATTTTCCTGGTGAGAACCAATGTCGTCTCGTCCACGGTCGCGCAGCCTGGCGACACTGCTCGTGCAGCCGGGCCGTCACTGTCGTGCCGCTCTGAAGCTGCGCAGCTGAGCGAGGCCCTGACGTGTGTTCCGAAGCAGGTGGAGAAGGTGTACGACGCCAAGACGATGTAGGACTTGAGGTGAAAAAAGAGTGAAATGAAAATGCATCTGTGAACGAACCTCTTCTTCCCCGATGCCCTTCCTCGACACTGCTGTGTGGAGTACGTGGCGGTGATGAAGCACGGGGAAAGGAAAAGCGCCAAAGGGATGCGGACCACCGCTTCTCTTCACTCCCATTTGAAGATCGGGGGACTGGGATGGGCACAGGGGAACTAGGCCGGGGAAGTGGCCTAGAAATGCCATTTACGACATGCGGTTGTTGAGGGGGGAGTGGAGGATGCGTGTGCAGTGTACCCTTTTGGGCGTATGCCTCCGGCCGACATGTATTTATGACCACAGCAGGAACATGGGGATTCATAGCCTTAGTAATGACGGGATCCCGACGCCAAATGGCCAAGTGGGCAGGCGAAGTATCTTCCAGCATCTTCTTAGAGGTAACGTCTAGGTCTAGACCCACCACGCTCTCAGAAGACGATGACGTGGTGGAGGGATATGAAGAGGCATAATCGGTGTCTGGGTAGGCCCACGAGGTCGGATTGGTATGATGGCTACCCGGCGTGGCATAAACACCGAGGTCCACGCTCGACGGCATTGTAGACGAAGTCCAAGGGAGGGAGATCTTGGAGATGGAGTCGGGAGAGGGAAGGTAAAAGCAAGACGAGAAGGGGGTAGCGCTTTCGACGGCGGTGTGCATGGAGGACAAAGTGGTGTGCGTGTTGTTACTACTCGTGAAGAAGATTCGACGACCACAATCCGTGTTGATTTTGAGAGGCTTCGAGGGACCAAGCATTGGCCTGGTGCGCAACATGCTAAAGCCCTCGGGAGTGGAAGGAACAGAGGGAATTGACCCAGATGCAACAGGGGACAACGGAGAGTAGGTAGATGGAGGTGTGCGAGGAGCTTCGTAAATTTTGAGAGGCTCGAGAACAGCCGGCGATGGAGAGCGTATCGACGACTCGATAGCCCACGTTGCGTTGCACGAGGAGTATTCCTCGTCCCACATCGGGTCCCGAACGGAGTGCCTTGCGTACTCCATCTCCGAATCGCTGTCCTTGCTCCATCGGGAACGAAGTTCTTCGGGTTGTTCATCTGGCTCGCCAGGAGTAGAAGAATCCGAATCGCTGTCGATGTCGATATCGATCTCCCACGCACAGCGTGCCATGCTTCCTTCGAAGATGACGCCTTCTGCGTAGAAATGGTCTACTTGCTGTATGGCAGCCTTGACCTCTGATAATGTGATACGACGGCGCCAGTCCACCTCGAGCATGCGACACAAGATGTTGTTGACTTCGGCAGAGATGGGGAGGACGGTGGGAAGGAAGTTAAGGGGATCCTGAAGATACGCCTGGAAGGTGGGGTCGGATGAGGAAGCCGACTTCCAAGGGTTGCGGCCAGTAGCGAGATTTAAAAGGATAATGGCCAAAGACCAGATATCGTTAAATAGAGGTGAGTAGGACCCTGTCGGTGCGAACTCGCCACCTTGACACTCTAGATGCGGACGAATCAGTTATGCAAACGGAAGCGGTGAGGGGGAAATGCGCGCCTGGGCTCATGTGGTAAACGCTGCCAGTACGAAACTCCTCGCTGAACCTATCTGTCGTGGCAAGACCGAAATCGGTGATAGCGACTCGAAGGCCGCTGTCGAAGCAGAGGACGTTCTCAGGTTTGAGGTCCCGATGATATATTCCCAGCGAATGGCAATATTCGACGGCATCGAGAAGCTGGAGGAATATATGTTTAATTAGGTGGTCTTGACCGAGGTAACGACAATGGTGCAATATTTGAGAGAAGAGGTCTCCGTCGGAAGCGTAGTCCATGACGAGGTAGGTGTAGTTGTGCTCCTCCACAACCCGGTGGAGGGTGACAACGTTCGGATGGGCTGACGCGAGGCGGTGAAGGGCTATTTCCCGCATGTGCAATTGGCGCTGGCGGGAGCCAGTATGAGCGTGTGAACTGATGAGGCACTTGACGGCGTAGTTGCGGGCGAGGGGGTCTACAGCACGATAAACGACACCGTAGCCTCCAACGCCAAGGACCTCGACGAGTTCGAGAGTGTCGTTGTCGATGAGCGTACCCAGGGCTGGGGGAGGGGGGGAGTTGGCAGAGGACTGCTTTGGGGGCATCCTGGGATAACACTGCAACGACGGGAGGGACGGAGGGGACCTAAGAGGTCGAGGGGAAGGCGTCCGAAGACGAGGAATGTGGTGAAGAGCAGTGGGAAGTAGGAGCGAAGAGCGAGTTAAGCACGCCGGCAATTTAAATGAGTGAGGCCCCGTTGCAGCGTGGCTAGCATGAGGCAGCCAGACCCTAAGTTGGTAGCAGCTGTTCGTGATAGACGAGTGGAAGGGAACGTTTCCTGCAGGAAGGCTCGATAGTGTCATGGACAGGCACCTTTTTCTATCGGGACTGACCAGAGGAGATCAGTCATCATTTCAATATCGCACATCGAAGGACCACACTGCCCTGAAAAGGCAGGAAGTCGGGCGGGAGTGGAGGACAGGCGGCAATACCATTTAGGACTGACCGCGATCACAACACGTCAAGTGAACCAAGGGCGGCGAGGACGTTTGAGTCAGCCGACGAATGTTGCCGCGGCGGTCAGAGACTGGAGAACAAGAGAAATCAGACGGAAAATCACGAAATGGAAATTCCGGGTTTGGAAGGACACTCGATCAGCGATCGCTCCAAGCTTGGCGACCTGCAAAGAGACTGCTGTAGTCAGTAGTAGTGGCACGGTGTCCGTACCTGGTCCTACCTCCTGGATCCACAGACCGAACCGACTCGCCACGAGACACAGGTACTGGGCCAAGCGTTGAATGGAACACGCCCGCTCAACGTGGGCCACGTGACCGAGACGCGTCGCGTCGGCGGAGTGGGCGGGGTCTCAAAATGGCAAGAGTAAGCTTTAAATGCTAAGCGAGCCAGGACGCGGTTCAATTTCTCTTCCTCAACGTGTTGCACAGCGCCCACGTGTCCATCCCTACACCACCCCACCCTTCCTATCCCAATGTCCGTGCGCTCATTCACCGTCTTCCAGGACACCCCACCAGTCCTCCCGCAGTCTCACGACGACAGTCATGCGCGGCCTGTCACCCTCTCTGCCACGGACGCAGCTGCCACATTGCTATCCACCCTCGCCGCCATCGAAAAGGAGAACCTTCACCCCATCACAGGTCAGCGCGCAGGACCCACCATAGCCTCCGAAGCGAAGAAGAGAAAGACCGGCGTCCTCGCTACAAAAGTCCTTGCGGTCCCCGCTTCCAAGAAGCACAAGGAGCTCAGTGGCGAACCAAAGAAGACGCGAAAGCCCCCCAGCTCTACTGGAAAACCCAGAAGTTCTGACGCAAAGAAGCGCAGCTCCAAGTCGTCTCGCAAGGCTTCTCCATTACCGCCAGTTGCCGAAGAGCACGAGTTCCAACGCCAACCACCCCGTCTCTCCATTTCGCAGATAGACATCGACTCTCGATGCTACGAGTTGACCGTCTCGCCCTTGGCAGACGTTTCCGAGGCCTATGATGCAACTCGCGTGGAAAGCCAAGAGCCTAACGTCCACACTCAAAGTGTTCGTACACGTATGCACTCGCCATCTGCAGGCACTGACGGTGACTATACATCTAGGAAAAGTCGGCGGAACCGGTTATTCATGACTATTTCTCTCCTTCCATAGTCGACAAGCCTCTCCCAGCAACGGATGATACATCGTGCAATATCGACGAACCCTCGCGTCAAGCCAACGATTTCTCGACGCCCGAACGCCAGCGCATCTATTCCGCCTTCACCTTCTCCTCGCCGTCGCCCACCTCTGAACGTTTCAAGCAAGCACAATCATCACCAACACGTCGTGGTTCCCCGGCTTCCGAGTCGGAATGATGAATTTGTTGGTCGCTTCGTTCCGAAGCTCCCTTCATGCATTAACGTGCTACCTGTGCCCAAAAGGATACCATTGCATATTTGTGTATATCATCACTTCCATCTATTCCTAGCATCTCCACACCATATTTACGATCAAGCATATGATTAACTCTCCTTGTTTTTTTATGTCCCTGGTCTGGTTTGCTCGCTTTGGTCTTGCCAGTGCTTGTTTTGTCATCCCGACATACCCTACCCCTTGCCCTGGGCCTCAAGCACATGCTTGTATTAAGACACGCATCAATTTAATTCATATGCTCCATCCAGATGGTCCTTGACAACACCGTTAATGTTGATTGACGTGCCTTTCCGCAACTACACATGCTTCGTCGCGTCAGTGATGGTCTGCGGGACCTTGGTCAGTATTCACGTTACAGCTGTGCTACTCGATGGTGCCAAGTAAGTCGACTGCTTGCATGTTATCTTGGATATTATCTGAAAAGAGGATATAGGACCTCTTGTCGACGCCTGAGAGTCTTCCTGGGACCTTCCGCAACCAACTGGGGCTATCATCATGCGTGTTTCAGCTAGTCTGAGATAAAAAATCTCACAAAATTCAAGAAGCCGTTCCATCTCACGATGAGCCTGCGGTTCTTCCTGGATACTATCCCATCCTCATTCTGAAGCATCTGTCAAGGACATTAGACTTCGCCATGGGCTTGGTCCGCAGACTCACCCGAGCCCTCGAAGTCCCTCACGATCCGAGCCTCACTCTGGTCCAGCAATTAATCACCGTGAGTACACCCTTTGCGGCCGTAACCAATACCGTCGCCTAACACCATCCTTCTTTCCATCTCGGCTCTCAAGAACGAGGACCTGTTGCCTGTCGTTCCCGAAAACAGGACCTGGCGTGGATACGACTATGTTGCGTTGTGCGTCTAAGCGTTTTTCTTACTTCTTGACAGTGAAAAAACGATCCGTGATGGCGTTTCAAAACAGCTGGGTGGCAGACATGTTCAATATCAACACGTGAGTCGATCGTGCGATTCAAAAGAACAAGAAACAAACCCTCTGCTTGGTTCACCTGGTTTTCAAGTTGGATGATCGTTTCGTCCATGATCCAACTGGGCATGGCGTGGTGGCAAGCCTGGATCTGCGTATGGGTCGGGTTTGGGGTCGTGACACCGTTTTTGGTCTTGAATGCGCGACCCGGCGCAGTGTTCCATGTCACATTTCCAGTCGTCATCCGCACGAGTTTCGGAGTCTTTGGAAGTTTGTGGTGTGTCTTCAATCGAGGCGCGATGGCCTGGTAAGGACGCCCTGACAGCTCCCCTCCTCGTGTTCCGCGTTTTAAAATGGAATTGCAGTATATGGTATGGGGTTCAAGCGAGCATTGGAGGGACGTGTGTGTTGGTGATGCTACGGGCTATGTGGCCGAGCGTGAACACAATTCGTGCGTCAATGTATCCCTTCCGGGGGAATGGGCACGCCATCTCTTATGAACACAATTCGAACGCAGCCAATTCACTTCCTGCTTCTTCCGGAACAAACACTCGGGACTTTATGTGCTTCTTCTTGTTCTGGCTCCTATCGCTGCCATTAATCTGGTTCCCCGTGCACAAGATGTTCGTAAGAGAAGGTTCTCGGTTTCAAAACCTTGTCGCTCACATCTCTCCCCCCTTCTGGAAAAGTCGCCACTTCTTTGTAGTGAAGACAGTCGTCACGCCCACCGCGGCAATTGTGTTCCTCATATGGTGTATCACCAAAGCCCACGGTATCGGTCCGATCGTACAGCAACCTTCCTCCATCCATGGATCCAATCTGGCCTGGGCAACGATCGTGAGCCTCATGTCGTGCATCAGCAACATGGTGACACTTCTCACGTATGCATGCCCCGTCCGCTTCTCAGTCTAGTCCCCATCTCACTTGGATACGGAACAGGAATGCGCCCGACTTTGCGTCTAGGGCAAGGACGCCCGCTGCGGCACTTTGGCCACAGCTCTTCGCATTTCCCTTGGCGTCTTCTATCGTGTGTTTAATTGGCATCCTGGTCAGTTCATCTTCACAAGCCATATATGGTGAAGCTATCTGGTCACCCGTCGATTTATTGGGCCGATTCTTGGATGATAATCCTTCTCATGCGACGAGATTTGGAGTGTGTCCTATATTTACTATGTTCACTTGCCTGATGTGGCTCACCAGTTGACTAGGTATGGTTCATCTCCGCTTCCTTTGTTATTGCACAGGTGAGTGACAAAAGTTGACTTCTTCACTCGAGATACATCATAGATTAATCATACACGCACTAGATGGGGTATGTTTATTTTATGTTACTGAGCAGTAAACGGCGATTCATGTCTGCTTCTTCTCTCCACTCAATATTTGACAATGGGGTGGTTCGCGCGCCTGCTTTTGCGCAGGACGAATATATCCGCCAATTCAGTTTCGGCAGGGTGCGACCTGACCGCGCTACTTCCTCGTTTCATTGTGGGTGTTGTTGTCAATTACGGTTTGCTAGATGATTCGCCTACGCCGACGGTATGCGACTGCATCAATGATTAACACCACTTCTCGTGCTTGTAGAACATCCGACGAGGTGGATACATCGCAGCCATGGTTGGCTTGTGCATATGTCCATGGAACTTGCTCAAGAGTAGCAACGGCTTCACATCTTACCTGTCGGCATACTCTGTTTTCCTGAGTTCCATTGCGGGAGTAATGGTAAGGCCACATTTAAGACCATTGTCTGCGCTCACGGGTAAAGCGGATGGGACTCGCCTGCAACGTTGCCAGATCACAGAATATTATCTGATTCGCAAAGGACACTATAACGTTGTCGATTTGTATCAGACGGGAAACGATACCTGGTACTGGTATACATACGGTGCAAATTTCCGGTGAGTGGCTTGGGGTTGGCTAGTGATAAGTGGTTGGGGAGGGATAGTCAGATAGGCTGACGACGCCTTTTGTAGCGCCTACGCCGCCTACATCTCGGGTATCCTAATCAACGTGGTTGGATTTGCTGGTGCGAGTGAGTCCTTCCTCTTTCTCACCCTCTCTTGTACTGGGCATCGGCGGTGATCCGTCACGGCCCAGTTGAGAAAGGGGGAAAAAGCGCGCTGACCTGATTGACATTGACAACGCTTCCCGCGAATCTTCGTGCGTCACAGCGGGTCGTACAGTGCCGATCGTGGCTACACGGATATACGAGCTCTCGTTCTTCACGGGGTTCGGGGTATCGTCCATCGTGTACTATGTGCTGAATCGCGTGTTCCCTGTCGTGGGTGCAGCCGAGACGTTTGAAGAGGTAGACGTGTCGGGGTATGAATCAAAGTCGACAAAAGGCGACGTCGGTGTTTGAGAGGACGATATACCTCATCATGACTTACTACTTACGTCGTCCGCGTACATACATAGCGAACCTTGTTTGCCGTACTTGAAACGATTGACGAAACAGATTTCCTTTTTCGCATATGTTTTCGGCGACATCCGAAGTATGATGTCACGCAACATAGGAGGGCCACGACCGAACTACTTTGCAAAGGTCGAGCACGATGTCGTCTGGAACTCAATCACCCCCGCTTGAAGCAACGGGATCCCACCTCCCGATGGGCGTGTCGTCCATTGATGGGACTTGCTCTAAACCCATGAGCGATATTGAACAGCGTGCAGGTAGGACCGTCGCATGAGTCCCAGGATAATTGTCTGATTCTTCCCGTTGAATAGAATACTTTAGCGAGGCGGTACGTCGGATTTAGTCAGTTTGATGTGCACACGACCAAACGGAACATGCATCCAAAAGGTCAAGGAACAGTATGCGAAATGCTCGCCCGCTGAAAAGCCACCTCCGGTAGAGAAGGAAACACGATCCAAGTAGGAAATGCGGTGATTCAGAGAGTGATGTACTCTTGTTCCATTGTTACAAATAAAAACAGGCAGTCGGTTGACGGTGGTGGAAAGTGACAATTCCTGTTGTTCCATCGGTGTATAAACGATCGGGACTGCTAGTTGCATTCTACTTTGTCTGGGTGCTAGTCAAATATTTGGACCACCAGTCCTCGAAGTTTGAGCAACCCAAGTCACCGACCAAGTATACCGCTTCTTCGGTGGACAAGCGACAGTCTCTAGGACGTGCGACCGCGTCCGCTGGGACGGAGTCGTCGCGAATGATGTGGCCTATGGGTAGATCGAGGATCTTTCCAAAAATCTCGCACATGCTGTACTTGGTCATGCATTCACCGGCTGAATAGTGCATGATCCGGGGAAGAGGCTTGTCCAGATCTGTGGCTCGATGGTGAAGAAACAAAGTGAAGGGCGAAATTTAATACCCACCCGACAGACGAACGAGGAACGAGGCTACATCGAGAACGTTGGTGGGGTACCTTTGTGCATAGTCATCCATCCTGTAAGTATTCCCAGATTGATCCTGGACGATATCGAGTAGAATGTTGACTGCAGTATCTGAATTCTTTGGTGCGGGACCATAGCTATCATCATCACATTTTCGGGTCAACCCATTCGATATTGTGAACTGGGTGCGACTCACAGCACGGGCACTCGAAGGACGACGACTTTGGCGCCACCAACACCCAAAACGGCCTTCTCTCCATCAAACTTTGTGACACCATATTCTTGCAACGGATTTGCCTCACTGCCTGGTTTGTAAGGTGGGTTTCTCCCATCAAAGACATAATCTACATTTTGGGGTGGCTTCTGCGTGAGAAACCCACGTACGTCCACAAGGCAACGACAACCGTACCTGTGGAGACGTATACAAGGGTGGCGTCGTTATCCCTGCAAATTTGAGCGAGGTGTCCAGGCACATCTTGGTTGAGCTATACGAGGTGATGAGTCAACCACAGGACGCGGTGAAAGGTGACGAACGGGCGGGAACCTTGATTGCGGCTGTGGCACCTTGCTACAAAACACGTCATTTAATTACACTGTTCAGAGAACTCGTCGAGCGAAAGATAACTCAGTGACTTGCCTCTTTGAATGCGTTCGGCCGTCTTTCGGCGGCGCAGTGGATCACCCCTTGAACGCACTCGGCGCATCAATATTCGAACCAGCCCAAGCGTCCACGGATGCGATCGACCTACAGTTGAACTTGTGTTCGCTAAACAACTTGCGGAGGGTCGCACCTCCCTGGGAGAGCAAATCATGGATCAAGTCAAGTCTGATGAGTCCTTCTTTGGCTTGTGAGAACGATAGACCAACGGCATGGGTGCCTGCGCGTTGGAAGGCGTTGTACACGGCGGTCCCTAGGACGCCAGATGCACCTATTAGTAGGCGTGTTATTGGTATATCAGATCACCATGAGATGTCGATGACTGGAACCTGTAACCAGGACGTTCTTCATCGAGTTGGATTAACCTCAGGAAGAAGCGATGGCTGCTGATCGCTGAAGAACCTTGATGATCGCGTGTGCTAGTGGCGTGTTGCTCCGGAGTGCCAATGGGTTTCGCAGGCTACCCATTAGTCAGAGGTATCCACATATTCCATGGAGGACTGAGCAATAAATTCATTGTTCTCAAAAGGTCATCATGCCTCTGCATTTCCACTGGAGGAATCTTTTGTTGCATCTTCATGGCTGCCAATAAACTAAAATTTAATGATGCCAGTGGGTATAGATAATCAATGAAAGGTGGCCACTGGTTACAATGGATTAGTTCTGGATTTCCTCAGGCTTGGCCCTTCATTACATGAACTTTGTTGGATGTTGGATGCTATGCTCTGTCCATTAGGACCAAACACAAGCAAGCTACTAGTACACTCAGCCAAGTGACACCAAGGATATCTAATCAATAGATTACACTAGCCATTCAGCCTGAGTAGCATCATACATAAAATGATCTGTACTATAAGATATTGGAACTTGAGGTTCTGACTAGCACAGGTATTGAAACTCAAGGTTCTGACTAGCACAGGGATAGGAAGGGAGAGGTAACTCTGTGTAAGAGACTCACAGAGTGTCCTTGGGATAGTGGTTGGTAGTTCAAGCTGGTAGTGACAACAAGATGATAATCTTGTGTAGTGGAAGCTTTAAGAGTGAAGGATAGGAGGATGAAACAATGTTGTTACTTTCTTAGGGAAGGAAGAAAGAGGATGGGCAGTAAGGCCCTCCTTATATACAGACAGGATGTGTTTGTACCTATATACTGTATAGTATCTATAAAAGGTAAATAAGAAGTGGAACAATGATAGCAATAATAGTGTCCAATAGGATCACTATCTCTTATCCTGTATCAACAGAGATAAGGGTTCTCATCTAGAGATAATATGAAATAGTGAGTTACACTTATGTCAAACTCCTGCTAGGGGCTCTTTGTCCCTTTGCTGACCTGGAGGTACCCCCTCCACTCTATGATGGCACTGCCCTATGCCATTCCTTGTTCCTGATGCTATCTCATGTCATCTATGCTTTCTGTCATGGTACTGTTCCACAATAGCCTTTCCATAGCCTTGCCCTGGACTTACACTCATTCTCATAATAGACTTACCATAGTCTTATCCAGGAATTCCCCCCATGACTCAAGGCATGTTCCCTCCCTTGATCTCCCTTGTACTTTATCTGAGATCCCCTTTGAGTACATGGAAGCTGTATGCTTCCTGATCCCTGCTACTTCTCCTTTGATCCATGGCCCTTGTCTATGCCATTTACCCTATGTGATACTTAGATCTTGGTCCATGCACACTGCCAGACATTACTTAAGCATAGTTCTTGCACTTGACTCCTTACTTCTGTCTTGCCTACTCCCAGGCCTACCCCTTGCCTATGCCCTTGCCTATATTGATGCCCTTGTCTCATGTCTTAGACCTAGCAATCCACTTGTTCATTGCTTGACTGTAGTGCCTTTGACTTGCCAGTTCTGCTCAACCATGTTTTAACTGACAATGCATCTTCTCCACTGGAAGTCAACTCTGACCAAGTAGGCTTGCCTCTTGACTTACCAAGTGCCAAGTTGTAATAGAGTCCTTGTTGCATCCTGAGGCTCCCAACATGTCTGTTAGATGCACATCCGTGATCACTCACATACAAATGCAAATACAAACAATTTGTTCACATTTGCATTTGTAAGTGGAGTGGGCAGGTTGTTGTTGTTGTGGTCACTGCATTGATGTGGGCAACCATTGTCATTGACACAACAATGTTGCATCAAGGGATAGGGAGGGAGAGAGGGCTCATCACATTGAGGAAAGGGAGACAGAGATGGGATAGAGAGATGGGAGATCAAGTGTCATCATCATATTGAGGGAGAGGGAATGGGGAGAGAATGGGTTATTATTGTCATGTTGAGGAAGAGGGAGAGGGAAGAGAGGTGGAGGTGGAGGTGGGAGGGCATGTTGATGTCGCCATTGTTGTGCTGAGGGAGAGGGAGCAGGAGAGGGGAGGGGAGGGGGCACACTGTCAATGTCATTGTCATTGCTCTGAGGGAGAGGAAGAGGGGAAAGGGCAGCAGGTTGTTGTTGCACTGAGGGAGAGGGCTGAGAGGGAAGAGGGTGGTGGGTTGTCATTGTTGTCATGGTGTCAACAATGAGAGAGGGGGAGGGAGTATGGTTGTTATGGTCATCACTGCATTGACATGGGTGACATGGGCGTTGTTGTTGTCATCAGATGGGCAAGCAGTGCACAAGCATATGCACACACACAGACATGATGGTGTGATGTTATAGGGGGTGACTTAAGGCATCATGAATGTGTTCAAGGCATTGACAACACATTTGGAGTGATGGAGATAATATTGAAGGTAGGGCCATACCAGTTTGCAGTTCAAGACCAATTTTGAGACTGCAACCATGGTCTGTGTGGGTTCAGTTAACTGCATTTTGCCATCAGTTAGTTTGGGTTTGAGGCATCAGAAACCATTGCCAGTTTTGGTCTCAAACTGCTAAAAACTTCCCAGCACCACCTTCTGACCTCATCGCTGGAGAAGAAGAATTTGAAATTGAACAGATCCTATCCCACCACAGACCACTACAATCCTATCACTTCTTGATCTGATGGAAAGAATACTCCATGAAAGAAGGCTCATGGGTAACTGAACCTGAGCTCAAACATGCCAAAACACTCCTTTCCACTTATAAGCAAGCTCATTCCAGAATTTTCCCCCCATTTCCTTGAAATAAAACTGAAACCACCATGCTGTGCTCAGATGTACTATGCTCTCCTTCTTCTTCTACTTCTCTTTCTTTGTTTTCTCCAAGACTCTCTTCCCCTGACCTTTCAGACACTTATGTAATCACAGAATCAGGCTGGACCACTGATTCATTTATTATGCACCCTTCTCCTGTGATTTCTGTTGATGTACCCCATTTACCCTTCAACTTAGGAAAGATTTTCCCAATAAAGCAGTTATGTAGAAACTTGCCCACTACATCCAAGACTCTTATCTCACCATACACATTGGAGCCCATTTGGACATGTAATCCCCTCTCTACGCCCTTTATCACACCTACTTACAGACTTCCAGGCTCACTCATATCTTAACCACCCTCACAGATCCCCTGCTATCCCTGTTATTAACTATATTTAGTGACAGTCTATCACTGATATCTCTATCATACTTCATCAGCTTGGGATGACTGAGTTTCTGAAAGACCTAGATTGCTACCTTATGCAAATCACTAATAGAGGGTATGCTTGTCAACCTCTTGTTGAAATTGATGACCACTACACTTCCACTACCCTGTCTGCATCCTCATTCCCCCTTGATGAGCTAGACATTCAGTTGCTGAATGTTACAATCAGCCTCTTATTTCCTTCAGTTCTTTTACTTACTATCTTGTGTTTCCACTGCACCCCCATCTGGGGGATATACTCGTATCATTGGGAGTATTTCCTCCTTATCCTTGGTCTGTCATTCATTCACTTCTTTGCTGTGTAACAATTCCCAAGCCATTCTATTCAGACTTTACCTCCACTTGGAAGGGAAATGTGACTCATATTGTCTTTGTCTACATCTCGTGCTTCTTTACTTCCATTGGACTCTATCTCCTATAACTAGCTCTCTCATGCTAGTTATGTGTTCCCTATTACACACCTTTTCCAATGTTCACCAATGTTCCATGCTTACGTGTCCCTCCTTATATATACAGTATGTCATTAATGATTTCATTGTAACATACTGTGGCCAGCTCAACCACATCTAGGACCATGGTGAGTGGCTTGCCCTCATGCATGAAATGGACCATCACGGCTACAAATGCCATATGGTTTGGTGATGTTCCTGCATCAATCATGAAACTCAGCTTGCTGTCATACTCCTGGTACATGTAGTGTTAATTTCACTCACTAATGCACCATGGCACAACTCACCTGTAACATCTTAGTGATCCACTTCTGTACATTGGCAAAAATAAGCCAAACATCACATGAGACTGTTTTTGAATGCAGTAAGTAATATTCAGATTGCCCCATCTTCATCAAAGACTAAAAGCCCCAGTCACTGATGATTTCAAATGGATGCAGGTTCTCCAAGACCCAGCAGACAATCTCTGCCCTGGGTACCAACATGATCAGTCCACACCAATGATCACATGCATATGGAAGTGCACACCATGTCTCAGATCAAGCATGCTGTCTATGCATGTAAGTTATTCTCCCCTTTCCCTTTCACTCAAAGGCAACTGATATTGTTCCATTTTTAGCATGATTTTCGATAACTCCCATGCTGTCTCAAGATCTTTGGCATTGCTAATTTGGTTCAATGTGGTTTCACCCCAGTATGAGCAGATGTGCTTGTGCATGTTACCTGTCAACACCTTGTCACTCTTGTCAGGTAACAACAGACCTTGTGAATGCAGCCTTTTACAAGGCACTTGAAGACATGACTCTGCCAGTTGTTAACATACTCAATATCAGGAACTGGACCAAAAAATGTGTAAATGGGTGAGTTCCAGTCTTTCATCATCCATTCTGTATATAATTGATCAGTCTCACAATCATCAAACATGCTAGATCCTCACAAAGCTCAGAATCAGAATCTTCATCAATCTTGTCATCTTTGATTTCTTCACCTTCTTCTTGGTTGGTTTAACCTTTTCTTTACCTTCCCCTGGGTCCAGCTGCTCTGGCATGTCAATTGGTGTGTCCTCAACATTGTCAGATTCCTGTTGGACATGTTTTTTTTACCAATTTTAGAGCCATTAATGGACACAAGTTCATTCATGGGCCTGCAGGTTGGGCTGTTCAGTGCTGACTCATGGTGAGTATGAGATTGCCCATGCTTGTGAGGCAGAGAACTTCTATTACCTGCTGCAGGTTCCTTGGATCTCATAGATTTCATTTGGTTGGCTAAGGAATTAGTTGTTATGAGGGCTTGTGCCTTCTCCATGGGACAAGATATATGTTTGGAAAACATGATGGGAAAGTGGAGACTGAGCAACTGGTGGATCTTGATATATTTAGTCTTGACAAATTTAATGTTTGATAGAACTGTACAGTATATGTCAATTGGGTTATACATCAGGCTGTCTGCTCTTAATCATATTTAAAAAGGTCATGGGTAGATCATGAGTTGCCCATATCCATGTCTTTCTCTAGTGCTGCCAAAGTGTCAACGGTGTACATAATGCACACCACTGTATAACCAGGTGAATATCCAATATGTCCATATCCTAGGTGATCAGTGAGTGTCATGTTCATTCTCTTTATGTAGCTTACCATTCCAAATGATTCCATAGTGCACAGGCTCCAAGTATCTCCATCAGTCAATGCCATAACCCCAATCTCGACATCACATCAGAATTAAACCACTTGATCTTGTATTATACTTCATGAGATAAGCAGCTTTGCAGGAACTTCACAGCACTAATGGACTCTTGAATATCATTGAAAAATCTCAGGAATTTTTTGGGGATTGGATCACCTTCTTTCCAACCCTCTAGAATAGATATCCAAGATCATGGTATGTTGAGAGGAGGTGATTGATTTTTCTGACAGAGGTATATGTTTAGAAGGTCAGTTGTAGTATGAATGGTTATAAGCTTGTTAGTGCATATATAAAGTGATTTCTTGAGTTCAGCGAGGGCCTCTGGTGTAAGGGTTGCTGATGTGATCATATAGGGTATGCAGCAAGGCAAGATATAATGCAAACAGTGAGGTTCCTTATTGTTACATTTCTCCTAACCCTTAGTAGCCACTACACATTTCATACACTTTAGTTTGTGCACTTTACTTACTTTCCTTTTATGGTAATGCTCGCTCATGCTCAACAATGCTCAACAATGCTTGATTCCCATGCTTCACTCGAACTTCCCACAATTAGGAACTACTTAGGAACTGACTCAGATGAGTCACAACTAGTTATACCTAGTCAGATCAAGTCAGGATGAGTCATAGATAGTCATATCTCTTATCTACCTCATGTATTTCATCTCCATGCACTATCTCTACCTCATGCCCCTATCTCTCCTCATGTACTCCTCATGCTCGTCCTCATGTACATCTCTGACTTGACATGACTCACCTTCATTCTCTAGGGTATGATCCAGTTATCTGGGCTGTACACACATGTTCTCCTCATGGTAGATAATGTTGAAATCACGTTGATCAGTCTAGATCGTTCTACTTCAGACTTCTTATCTAAAGGTCTAGAACGACACGTGATGATGACATGATTGCGATTACTCATAACCAATAGGATCACATACATCAGTAAGCCAATAGCCTTGGCATGGTGTCATAGGATTATAAATCCTTCTACGATGTTCCATCATGTTCCACTGCCGTTACTATACATAGGTAAAACCCATATTAGGTACATGGTCTGTGCGCCATTCCTGTAGTATATAAACTGGTGGTTTCCCCAGTATAATCTAAGCGGCTCTTGACCTCCTACAAGTCAGATCCACTACTAAAACTCTCCACTCTACTATCTCCCTCTTGGTCGAACACTCAGTGAGTATTCCCACTGACTGTGCTGGTGCTAGCAATTAGTTTCGTTAGGTTATGAGCCCTGACCCCAGATAAGACATACAGTATTACACCTATGATCCCTGGACTGGCGTTCAATCTATCAGGAGGGTTGAGTCCTTTGTGGCTCTGCCTAAACCTGATGTTTTTCTTTCTAACCATGACGTTCCTTTCAAGCTGGTTTCAAACTGCTTGGCTTGTCCTTTTTGGACATGGAACAATCATAATCTTTCATAATCTTTCTTCAGAACGAGGACAGCATATTGGTGTTCAAGTGCGGACAGCTAACGCAATTCATACTTTGATGTACCAGGTTCTACCTCTGGATAACCAGAGACTTCAGAACCGTCAACTACCTCCAATTTATTTGGTGAGTTGGAATGACCTTCCTTAGTATGATATTTTGTTCGCGCCTCCAAGATACCAAGAACGGGAACCCTTTGCCCGTTAGGCTTAAGGCACCATCTCCTCCTTATCGGCATCTGGTTAACCAGACCGAAAGGAATCGTCAAGCTCATCAAAGGCGTTGGAGAACCGGAAACAGTCAACCACCCTTAGACGATGATGAGTTTGATGACACAGTTCATCCAGTCCTTCAACCACTCTTACAAGCAGGAGCAATGGCTGATGAAAACCTTATTCCAGAAAATGCTGTCCCTCTTCACTGCCCAGACCTTCCAGGCCCGAATCCAATCAGTCCAAGAGTGCCCCCTAACCCAAACAGACGCAGATTACGTGTCACATTTGCAGGCAGGGACTCAAGTGAGGAGACAGAAGAGAATGGATTACCTTCTGAACCTGGAACTCTCAGGCTGCAAGGCCCAGATCATCCCAGTTCTATATAGGGATCTGTTTGGCCCAGATGCAGATGAAGACAAAGTCTTCATACTGACCATCTTTGAGGGCAAATCTCTTGCTTCTGTGCTGGAAGGAAACAGTCTCGTTGTTGTGGATGCTAAAGCCCATGAACACCCTCACGAAAACCTCCTTCACGGGAATGGTTATGAGGTGATCTCCGCGGATCTCTGGAGTTTACACTCCGGATTTCCAATTGACTGGATTAGGGAAGCAGACTTGTTGGACCCAAACGACATGCCATTTCCCAATATGAACCAGCTCACAGATTGCTACTGGGATGTTCCAAGGGTGACTGTCTGGAATTATTGGTTTGATAAAGCTGTGAGGTTGAGATGGTTTTGGTTTACAAACACTTTTATATTTAGAGAATGCGAAAAAGCCGCTGACAGTCTGGCTAACCAAATGGTTCAGCCAAAGAACGTTGAAATCAATCGGCTTCGCTGAATGGTTGCAGAATTAGTGGCAGCTCTAACGGAGCATAATGCCCAGGCCGGGATGGTTGAAAGACACCAGCAGTTGATCCTGGCTGATGCTTGGCATGAGAGAAACCAGAAGATCTGGAACAACCCGGTGATGGAAGAGCTCTTAAAAGAGCCCGGCCTGACCGGGGAACTGGTGATGGTATTCCTGCTTCCAATAGTCGCAGGTGGTCATTATGTCTGCAACGTGCCGCCAAGCTGAGGGCAGTGAACTGAAACGGCTTTTAGCAACTATAAACTTTTACTTTGTCATTTTAGCAAAAATCTCTTTCTGCCTTATACTGGACATGATGAAGAGTTATTCACCATTAAGGATTATACTTTCCTTAATTACCATTACTTCGAAGATATCTGCTTTGATTTAATGGAGGAAAGAGAAGAGAATTGCAAACCAAAGTTAAGAGTGTCAATTATCGACGCTTCTCTAATAGTGTTATATGAATCACCTCTTTCACCTCATCCTTATGTTCCATTGAAAATAGATACAGTTACTGAATATCTTGTTCTTGGTTTACTCTAGAAATGTCAAAATCCAAATCTGGAATCATGAAGAACGTTCTTATCCTTACTGACAAGGACAATTATAATTCATGGATTCAAACCATGAAGTCCTATCTTATGACACTCAAAGTCTGGTGGATTGCAAGTGGACAATTCCTCTTTCCAACAGAAGTTGCTAACCAGGAAACCTGGATGGAGTCTGATCTCCAAGCAAACGGTGTCATTGGCCTCTATATTAAGGAAGAACTTCGTGTTCATGTTTCAGATGGTTATGACAGAAACCATGCATCCCTCGCAAAAACCACCCTTGACACGCTCAAGGCACAATTCACCACCACTGGACCTACCGGCCAGTTTGCTACCTTCCATCAAATAATGCAATGGCGGGCAACTGGTAACAATGAGTCTGGTAAGCTAATGAAGATGTCGGCACACTTATCCAAGCTGGAGACTTTGTTCTCCAACTTGACAACCGCTGGGCTGGATCTTCCAGCAAACCTCCGGGCTATGATAATGTGTGCTGGTCTCCCAGAGTCTTTCGACTCTGTCATCACAACTGTGGTCCATATGAAGGCTACTACAGAATTCATCATGGTGAATCTTAAACCGATGGTTTATGCCAAGGAAGAATGGATCGTTGATAGGTCGTTGGCTAACTGGTTACAAGTGGGAACTTCCAAGTTCAAACCATGCAAGCAAACTGGACAACAGTCTTCTGGTTTGAGTTCCTCTAAAAAGGAATGATGTGGCAAGTGTCGAGGCACTGGTCACATAACCAAGCAGCACCGGAACGACTACCAACATCCTAATAAGCCTAACAACAAATGTAAGGCTCCCTCTTCAGACTCCACCCCCCAACAATCCAAGCCGAAAGGAAAAGGAAAAGGAAAGGCTAAGACGACTACCTATGTTGTTGAGTCGGTTGAAACCTTCTCAGAAGATACCGAGATGGAAAACCTTACCAATGATGTTGGTAATTTCCTTTTAAGCTCTTCGTCAGCATCTACCGACCAATACGAAAAAGCCCTTGATTGGGGAAGAGAAGATGATGACAACTATCTGGTGACCAAAATACCTCGCATCGGTGGGAACTCAAACCAGTCCTTTCGAAGGAAGTCCTTCTGACTTACCTCAGTCTGAAGGACATAAAAACCTTGAGAATAATGATGAAATCATCTTTGATCTCTCAAATTTTAAAATCGGACCAACCGATAAAGTTTGGAAGAAACATGAAAAACCGCAAAAATGGTACATGAGTGGCTATGAAAGCAAGTACATAACCTCATGGAATTCTATTCCAGAAGAGGAAGAGACTGGCTATGTAGACACTACATATGATGATTTTGACAATGGATACAGTTCCTGCTATGCTGTGGGAGAAAAAACTGAGAAACCTTTTTGGCTCATAGATTTGGGTGCAACTGATCATTTCTCTCCACATATTGAGGATTTTGTTACTCTTGACATGTGCATGCGACATTG
The DNA here is from genome assembly GCA_038091275.1 of Tylopilus subfusipes. NCBI lineage: Eukaryota > Fungi > Basidiomycota > Agaricomycetes > Boletales > Boletaceae > Tylopilus > Tylopilus subfusipes. The sequence continues at coordinate 27,732 of JBBPOB010000096.1, forward strand.
TAAAACCACTAACGGACAGATTGTCCATCTAAATGGACCAGGAACTGTGTTACTAAAAATGAATATAGGAAAAGAAAAAAAGAATTCTATCCTTATCAGATGTTTGGTACTCCCCAAAGCTTTCAAATTGGATCATCTCAGTCATTGCTCTTACCAAGCAAGGCTTCCAATGTGAAATAACTGATAAAACTCAATTTTGGGACAACAAAGATTGACTTATAATTGTGGCATACCCTCTCCACAAATTCGATCAGCTTCACTGGGTTGACGCTGGAATACTTCACCCAACTCATGGAAGTAATGCTTTGCAAAAAGAAGATGATTATCATCTATGGCATGGACGTTTTGGACATTGCTCACGCAATGCTCTGAAAAACGCTTTTAAAAACATAACTGGTATCCCAGTTATTAAAATTCCAACTGACATTAAACCTTGTAAAGGATGCCTTTTAGGAAAAGCTACACAAACCCTGTTCCCACCCTCCGAGTCTCAAGGAACTCGTTCCTTGGAATTGGTACATTTGGACTTATGCAAGTTTCCAACTCGAAGTCTAAACCATAACCATTGGATGATAACATTCCTTGACGACTATTCCAGCATGGGCTCCATAGTCTTTCTCAAAAAGAAATCGGATGCCAAACAAGCTATCCTTGATTGGATCACTTGGGCAGAGCGACAAGTCGGTCACAAACTGTTAAAGCTACATTCGGATCAAGGAGGGGAATATACTTCCCATGATCTTCATGATCACTTAACCTCACATGGGATCGAACACCAGAAAACAGTCCCTTACATCCCTCAACAAAATGGTCGAGCTGAACGTTTCAATCGAACCATTCTTGAAAAAGCTGAAGCATTAAGGCTACATTCATGTATGCCTGAAACCTTCTGGCAAGAATCGGTAGAAACGGCTCTCCATGTTTATAACCGACAACCTATGAAAAGATTGAATTGGAAAGCTTCACTGACTTTCTGGAATGGAACAAAACCAGATGTTTCTTATTTGAGAACATTTGGATGTCTTGCTTACGTCTTTATCCCGAAGGAACTCTGTAACAACAAGTTACATCCAAAGTCAGAACTCATGACCTTTATTGGTTATGAGAAAGGAACTAAAGGATATCGCTTCTGGTCTCAAACCAGAAGAAAAGTTGTTGTTTCCAATAATGCTACTTTTGATAAGAATTCATTTCCTTTCTGTCCCAAAGAGATAACTCACAAACCACCTTTCCCTGAACAGAATCAAGAAAAACATTTCATCCCTGATGGATCCTCCTCTGATGAAGATGACGATGGTCATCAGGATCACCCTCAAAAGGATAATCAAAGACAAATTCCCAACCCGAGGCGATCACCTTCACCTGAAGTCCAGCCAGCTCAGGAACTGCCTCAGGAACCTAATCCAAGACCGAATCCTCCACAACCTCTTAGAAGATCTGGTTGTGTCCCAAAACCTAGGGTAAAACCTGATTCATCATATGGGAAGAAATCTCCCATTGAAATCGAAAAGGAAACCCCAAAGGAAAGGGATCTCATATGAAAAATCTTTGATAAAGGAAAAAAGAGATTGATGGAACCTCAACCATCTGTTCCAAATGTTCCATCTATTCCTGATTCTTCAGATGAAGATGATAACATAGGACATTCATCTCAAGATCCTTTGACTCGAGGAGGAGATTCGTCAAGGATTCAAACAGACTGTTACATCGTTGGACGTATACTACCTCTAAAGACGAGGACGAGGTAGGCTTGCCCGAGGAGGGTGGTTTCAGTGTTCAAGTCTCTGTTAAGGGAGACTAAGTTGATGACTAGGAAGGCGTCGAGAAGACTATCCTCGATACCTCGAGCTGCAATTCGAGTGATTGCTTGGGCGTTGCTTACAGTTGTAAGTCGACCAAGGAAGTCTTTAAACTAAGTCAACCAAAGTTGCTTAGGACACGACAAGGCCAAGTTACGAGGAAGGTTGTGAATTCAAGCGCGGCTGAGTACAGGGTAGAGGCTAGTAGGTCTGAGAGAACTAGCGTAAGGAACAAGGGTAATTGTCGTAGCGTTTAAATAGCGGTAAGTTTCGTGCACGGACCAAGACAAGAAAGGAACTCGAGAAATCGTATCATATGTGCGAGCCAATCAGAAATTGTAACAGTGTCGTACAATTCAAGGACCAATAGAAAATTGTGAATGAGAAGTCGTACCACTTGTACAATCCTCCAATGGGAAGGTGAGATCCTATATCCAAAAGGGATTAGGATTAATAATACATGTTAGCAAAGGTTGGAGCAACGAGACGTAGTACAGAGAAAGAAAGAAGAGAAATCGTAACACAGACCAATTCTCGAATCAATTTGCTTGTGACCTCCTTGCTAAAGCTTTCGGTGTGGAAGGATGTCCTAATCAATTTAAGGATATCAAGAAACTTCCTAAATCCAAACAAAAAGGTTGGTTTAAGGCAACTAATGACGAATATAACTCTTTATTAGAAAGAGGTGTCTGGGAACTCGTCGATAAACCACCAGGACGCAAGACTATTAAAGGAAAATGGGTCTTTAACGTTAAAAGCGATGGCCGTAAAAAGGCTCACTTTGTTGCCAAAGGATTCACACAAATCCAAGGCCTTGATTTTGAAGAAACCTTCTCACCAGTAGCACAGTTTGAAACCATCCGAACCATATTCGCTCTAGCAGCCTTGAAAGACTGGGACATCGAGACACTCAACATCAAAACAGCTTTCTTATATGGAAAACTGGATGAAGAGATCTATATGGAACAACCCGAAGGGTATGTTCAGAAAGGTCAGGAATCTAAGGTTTGTTACTTGAAGAAAGCCATTTATGGCCTCAAACAAGTGTCCCTTCAATGGAATAAAGAGTTACATAAGTCCTTGATTAAACTAGGATTTACGAGATGTACATCTGACGCAGGAGTTTATTTTCTCATTTAAGGAGACACGATTTTGGTCATCATCATTTATGTCGATGATGCCCTCTTTACTGGCAACAACAAGAAAATGTTGAAAGCCAAGAAAGATGCTTTTATGAAAGTCTGGGATTGTTGAGACTTAGGCGAAGCAAAAGAGTATCTGGGAATGCGTATCACTCGTGATCGCAAAAACCGAACTCTCACACTTGATCAAATTGCTTACGCCGAAAAGGTCATCAAACGATTTGGTATGGATAAGGCTAAGTCCGCCAGGACACCTTTACCTATGGGATATAACCCAACCAAAATCGATACCGATCCTAATCCTGAACTTTGTCAAAGATACCAATCAGTCATTGGATCTTTACTCTACATTATGCTTGGAACAAGACCAGACCTAGCATTCGCAGTTATCAAAATGTCGCAGTTCTCTGCAAATCCATCCGAAGACCACTATAAACGAGCTTTATATATTGTCCATTACTTGGCTTCTACCAAGAACATGGCATTAAAGTTCGGTGGCAAATCGAATTTGGGTTTTATGGCATTCTGTGATTCCAACTGGGCTATGGACCTTGAAACACGAAAATCCACAACTGGTTTCGTGATATTCCTTGCAAATAGACCTATATCCTGGGTCTCTCGAAGACAAAAGACAATTTCATTGTTGTCTACCGAGACTGAGTATAAAGCCATGTCTGAAACAGTGATGTCATTAGTCAGGGAAAGATGAATGGATGCTAGGGGACTCTTCTATCTTCCCTCCGGGCCCAATCTAACTATAAGCTGGTGATGGACAACACACCTACCAGATCAAACAATAGCGTTGCTAGTAAGTGAGTGAGAAACTTAGCTAATTGGCTCCCCGGTCGTTCTTCCAATCTCGAATAATCTATTCAGAGAATAGGGTTGGCTTCTTCCTAGCTTGTGGTGTTGGTGGTGCTAAT
>JBBPOB010000097.1:0-31505 GCA_038091275.1 Tylopilus subfusipes
CAAATCACATGACTAAGGGCTCATCTTCAGGGCAGGTGTCAGGGCTATTTATGACCCTGCAAGGGTTAGAGCTGATACATTTTAGTTCTTTTGCAAATGTTAAGTCTTTCCAAAATGCTCCAACATTAGGACGCTTATTTGAGCCACTATAGCTGAATCTGGAAGATTATGGCTTATGAGAATTGTGATTATGACTAATGCTATGCCTGAGTGGCAATTTTGGCAGCACCCATAGCAAGGCAATGATCATGTGATTAAGCTATACAGCTCTGAAGCTGTGCCATCTACAAAATTTAGTAGTAAGTGTATCTATGATTAGTAACTAGTGCAGTAATGAAATCAATTATTAGAGATTCATTAATATCTCTTGAAGGACTAAGGCTAGTTCAATGAAACTTGATAGTTGGGTAGACTACATGATAGTCTACTTGATGTAAGAGTGTGATAGATATTTTAGTAATATACAAAGTAAGAATTAAATGAAACACTCATAACTTAGCATATTATTGATTGTGTGCAGGTTACTAGGGGGAGATAATGACTACATTCAAACCCTCCTCCCAGCTGTCAAACACTTGAAAGGATATAGCCCTTCCCCATTTACAGGTATATATAATCCTAACCAAGTCACTGAGGCCATGCGACTCATGAGTGACCTACTCCAGAAACTCAAGCTTAACTAGCATGCTCTTTGCAATGCAGGTACAGTGACTTCAAAAACTGTTCCAATAACTAATCCTAATGTGGTGTGCTTCATGCACTGCAATCACCTGTGGGAATTTCGCTTAGGTATAGTGGAGTCAAAGATAGTATCTACCAATGGCTACAAACAGAGCCAACATTCATGTGATTTGGCCTAGGGGTTACAGAGATATACCCATTTCAAATCAGTAACACCATTGTAATAGTTTTTGGACTTTTGAATATCTACTAGATATTAGTACTTAGTGTATCCTCTTTTGGCCTTGAGCACTGCCTGAACTCTTCTAGGCATGCTTTCAATCAATTTCTGACACTCCTCAACTGCTATTTTCTCCCTTTCTACCTCAATTCTATCCCACAACTCATGGACTCCATTAAAAAGGATTTCATGCTTTGTAAGCCTCCTTTTAAGATAACCCCAGAGATGTTCAATTGGGTTTAAGTCAGAAGACTGTGCAGGCCATACCATGGTCCTGAAATCCTGCTCCTTCAGCCATTTCTTCACTTTTCTGCAAGTGTGCTTGGGGTTATTGTTTTGCTGAAAAATGATGTCAGAAGAATCAAGATCATAATACTGCAGTATTCAGCAGTTCATCCTTCAAAATCTAAAGGTAAAGATCTCCATCCATCCTACCATCAATCTTAGCAGCATATTCAACTCCCTGCCAAGTTATACACCCCCACACCATCACAGAACCTCCTTCAAACTTGACTGTTCCTTGCACCATCCTGTCACTAAGCCCCTCACCTGGCTTTTTCCACACCCATTTGTGCCCATCTGACCCTAGACAATTGATTTTGGTCTCATTAGACCATATGACCTTCTTTCAGTCCTTCACAGTCCAGTCCTTATGAGCATAGGCAAAGTCCAAGCAAGCCTTGCAATGTTTAGGAGAAAGTAGAGGGTGTTTGGACTTGACTACAGCCTTCAACCCAGTCTTTTTCAGGTGGTTGCAAATGGTATTAGGGTGCAGAGGTTGGTTGATGATGTTGAAAAGCTCCTTGGTCATCTAAATAGCATTCTCTGATTTATGAATAGAGATAAGATAAATAGCATGACAAATGTTGGTAGAGGAAAGCTTGGATGGACATCCACCAACAGACTTTTGAAGGGCAGAACACTCTGCAAAACAAAGTCTAGAGACAGCAGCAATGCTGACACCTGTGCTAGATGCAATAGAGTGAACAGAATGGCCAGCATCAAGCTGAAAAAGAATGGTGTGCTTTTGTTCAGCAGGAAGAGATCACATGATGGTAGTGATTGAAAATAAAGAGGTATGGGAATGGTTTCAAACTCAGACACAGTGTTTACATGTATATCTTTATTTGTATCACCAAACAAGAGCAATTATTCTTTAATTTGACTAAGATTTGATATCTTATATTAAAAGTCCAAAAACTGTTACAATGTGTTACTGATTTGAAATGGGTATATCTCTGTAACCCCTGGGCCAAATCACGTGAATGTTGGCTCTGTTTGTAGCCATTGGTAGGTACTATTTTTGACTCCACTATACCTAAGCGAAATTCTCACAGGTGATTGCAGTGTGCTTCATGCACCATATTAGGGTTAGTTATTGAAATAGTTTTTGGAGTTACTATAGAACACCTCATAGTCAGCAATTATCACAGTACCCCCCCAACATCTACTTCATACAGCTCTTAACATATGAACTACATATTTATTGGTCCAAAGCTAACTATTAGAAACTCATCCCCCACCTTCACTGCCACTGCCTTCATTAGGACATATATCAGCTCTTACAAAGCTTGCATGCCATACTAACCCCATGTTAATCCACTAATGCATTCAACACACACATTACTATTTACACTGTACATGATAATATACTTGCTCTGATCTACTTACATTATGGCAAGTTTTTCCAACAGATCACCCACCCTTGCAATCCTCTCCTCACTATTGAGAAGAGTGGGTACTTGTAGTTGGCCAGTGGCATTCTTCATTTTTATAGGCAAGGTACCCTTGCTCAGACTGTCAATACAATCCTTTAGACCCCTCTTTCCAATGAGGACTTTATTGCCACACTACTGATGAGCCAGTGCTTAGACAACTGATGATGTCAAGCTCTCACCAAGTCCAGGGATTCTGATTCCTCTGGTCTCATTTGTTATAAAGCTGATCATTTGCACAAGAAGCAAGATTAGTACTACCAGACATTTGGGAATAGCAAGATATTGCCCCACCTGGAGTACTGTCAGTATTTCAGATGCTTTTCACTAACTGAGCTATGGTACCCATTTTAGACTGTTTATGCCCACCCTTTACCTTCTCCTCTTTCACTTCACTTCATACTTACTTCATCTAGCTGTACCACCACCCTTGATTTCAAATTGAGTATGTATCTTTCATTTATGCTCATAGTCAGTCATGTGGTTGGAGAATCTTACTCTCCCCACCACTGTTCTTATGCTTACATTTATAGCCCCTTTTCTATCATTGGAGGGGGGCAAAATTCCCTTTCCCATCCTGTGACAAATCTGTATGAGAGTCAACAAATCCAGCCAATGTATGATAGGCACCATGTTCAATTGAATGTGCACCCATGTACTAGTACTATAGACTCAGAATCTATGTATTCCTAAGGGATATGGCATCCTGAAAGTCCTAGCAAGCTATCTATGACTTGATTTGCTGCTTGGGCTCAATATGCCCACATTATATACCTTTGAGGACAAGCTGCTTGTCTTTGATAAGGCTTTGAAGGTATGTGATATATCTATTTTAATGAGATAGTCAAAGTGCTATACTAATAATTATTAGGGATATGTTGACATAGCTTAGAAGTCTCATACTATTAATGGTCTCAAAACTAACTGGGATTTCCCCAAGGCACACTTGACCAAGCATGTTTATGATATCTGCAACAAAGGCACTGTGTGCAACTATAGCATGCACCCAAATGAGAGTGTGAAAATATCCTAGAAATGTTCAATGGGGCTAAGGTCAGGAGACTGTGTAGGCCATATCATAGTCCTAACATCCTGCTCCTCTAGCCACTCCTTGACCTTCTTGCAAGTATGCTTGGAATCATTGTTCTGCTAAAAGATGATGTCAGAAGGATTAAGACCATAGAACTTCAAGGTTTCTTGCAATTCATTCTTCAAAATCTAAAGGTAAAGGTCCCCATTCATCCTACCATCAATCTTGGTAGCATAGCCAACACCATGCAAAGTCATACAGCCCCACATCATCAAGGAACCTTCTCCAAACTTGACAGTTCCTTCAATCAATCTATTACTAAGCCCCTCATCTGCCTTTTTCCATGCCCATTTGCATCCATCTGATCCTAGGCAATTGATTTTGGTCTCATCAGACTATATCACCTTTTTCCAATCCTCTATAGTTCAATCTTTATGAGCATAGGTAAAGTCCAAATGTGCCTTGTGATGCTTGGCTAAGAGAAGAGGGTATCTTCACTTGACCACAGCTTTCATACCAGACTTTTTCAAGTGCTGGTGAACTGTGTTAGGGCAGAAAGGCTTGTTGATGATATTGGACAGAGTTTTGGTGACTTGGACTGCATTGTCTGCCTTGTGAGAGGTGATAAGGTGAATGGCATGATGAACATTGATAGGGGAAAGCTTGAATGGACAACCTTCAATAGACTTTTGGAGCTCAGAACACTTCTTGGAGTGAAGTCTGGATATTGTAGAAGGGTGGATACCAGTAGAAGAGGCAATAGAGTGAGTGGATTGACTAGCATCAAGCATAGTCAAAATGGTTTTCTTTTAAGTAAAGGAGAGTGATCTTATGATGATGGTGTTGGGAACAAAGAGGTGTGTAAATGTTTTTAAACTCAGACATACTGTTTATATGTGTATCTTTGTTTGTATAACCAAACAAGGCCAAATATTCTATGATTTGACTGAGACTCCACCTATCAAATCAAAAGTGAAAAAAGTGTTGCAATGGTATTGTTGTATTAAAATGGACATATCTCTGCAACCCCTCAGTCAAATCACATGACCCAGTGACTGTTTTGTAGCCAAGAGTGGGTAGCATATTTCGCCCCACCAGAGCTAAGTGTAGTTCCCACAGGTGGTTGCAGTGTGCTGCATGCACCATGTCAGGATTAGTTATTGCAACACTTTTTGGAGTCACTATATATATCCCTGTAATGGAGGTGTGACAAGGGTAGAAAAGTGATATAATGAAGACAGATGAAAAAAGAAGGCAGACCATAACATTATCCCCTTCATATATTTGAGTTCCCAACTCAATCAACATTGCTCTTTGTTTAAGAATACAATGGTTTGGGGTCTCCTTAGTGATGTTAGATTGCCTGTTCAGGAGTAAGGTGCACAAATGGACAGTTGTCAACAACATGACCTACAGTATCACAATGTCCACAATGTCATTGAGGACAAATTCAGTTGGTATGTTCCTAACAAGTGCAAAAACTACACTGGATTGTAAGACAAAAATGCTAAGGATGGCCTGGGGTAGAGAGGTGGCAGTTAGGGCATATGTAGAAGGGGCAATCCTTTCAGTAGTGGCCAAAACTGTGATAGTGAAAATATTTGGTGAGTGTGAAGGCAGGTTGATGGGGAACAGGACTGGGAAAAGTACAAATGGGGGCAGAGAGGATGATGCATTCACCCATCTGAATATGAAAGGACTGTCCTAGTTGTCACACTTTTTCATTATAGCTGAACTCATCTAGCTCAACAGCTGTAGTCTTGAATATCATGGAGAGTGGAGGAGATAAGGGTGGGGGCAGAGAGGATGGTGCATTCACCCATCTAAATATGAAAGGACTGTTCTAGTTGTCACACTTCTTCATCATTGCTAAACTCATCTAGCTCAACAGCCATAGTCTCAGATATTGTGAAGAGTGGAGAAGACAAGGGTGGGGGTAGAGAGGATGGTGCATTCACTCATCTGAATATGAAAGGACTGTCCTAGTTGTCACACTTCATCATCATAGCCAAACTCATCTAGCTCAACAGCCATAGTTTTGGATATTGTGGAGAGTGGAGAAGACAAGGGTGGGGGTCAAGAGAATGGTGCATTCACCCACCTGAATATGAAAGGACTGTCCTAGTTGTCATGCTTCTTTATCATAGCTGAGCTCATCTAGCTCAACAGCCATAGTCTTAGCTATTGTGGAAAGTGGAGGAGATGAGGGTGGGATGGGGAGTCTAGACAGTAGGGGGAGATCTTTGTATCAGAGGGGGTACCAGAAGGATTAAAGGACTTAAAACATCTGTTGCAGAGAGATAGTGGTCTCTATCTGCTTGCAGCATAAAGAGAAACATTTATTAAAAGGTGGGGTAAATGGTATGGGAGGGAATTCCCTGGATGAAGACATGAAATCCTTGAATATGCAACAGGTTAAGAACTCAGATCTAGAGTGATGAAAGGGAGAGGGAAAAAGGTACTCTGAACTTGGGGGGTAAATTTTGCAGGCAGGTTTTGCAGTGAAAGCAAACAGTTCAAGATATATTGTGGAAAAGATGAACTAGCTCTTGACAAGCAATATCCTCTTCATAAATAGGGAGGCCTTCAATGGCAACAAGGAGACATGGGGTTTTGAGAACTTCAGTATAAAGCAAGTGAGTGTAAGAAAGTGGTAATAATATAGCCTATGCAGATCTCAACCATAAAATGAAAAAAGTGAGTGAAAAAGTAAGCAAGAGTGAAAAAGAAGATACAGATAAGGATAGGAATGACATATCAAATATAAAGCAAGATAAGGATAAAGGGCATTCACTGGAAGATACTTCATATAGAGATGCAATGTTCAATGGATGTGATTAGATGTAATGGTGGGCTCACTTATAAGCAAGAAGAACCTGTGAAGTGTATTTTAGATTGAGTTTGGATTCCCACATACTTTCAGATAAGGGATATCCCTTCCATGCAGTCAGGTACTTTCTTAGTTGAGCAGTGCCTTTATATTTGATAATCATTTCAACTTTGTACTCTTTTTGGTCATCAATAATATTAAATGATGGAGATTTGAAATTGGGGCCATGTGTCATGGTCTCTAGATAAGGTGATAGAAGGAAGGCATGGAAGACATTGTGAATCTTCCATGTGAACAGTAGTTAGAGTTTATAGATAAGGGGTGATAGTATGTGTGAGATCTCAAAGAGTTCAAACCATTTTGAAGTAAGCTTTCTGATGGGAAGGCATAGATAAAGGTGCATGGCTTCCAATCATGCCCTATCTTCAACTTTTCATGAAGAGAACCATTGGTAGGTACATTCCCTTATGACCTGTTGGGTAGTTTCATAAGCTGTCAAAGCTTTTCTTCTTGTTTTATTCAGTGTACTGAGTTGAGTTCCCAGAGTAGGGATAAAGATCTTTCCTAGCAGCAGGTAAGCTCTGGATTCATAATCAAGAAGGAGAAGAAAAGGGGACAACTTGGTTAATCTATGGGGTATAAAGTTATGGTGAAATTCAGCATAGGAAAGCAGGTCTATCCATTGTTGGGTATTATTACTGCAAAAGATACATAGATACATTTCTATTTCTTGATTGATCTGTTCTGTTTGTCCATCTATTTGGGGATGGTAAGCCATGGGTAGCTGAACATTGTAATAGAGCAGTTGGGTTAGTTCTCTTGCAAAGGCAGACATGAACTGAGGACCTCTGTTAAAAATGATGGAATCATGTAAGCTGAATCATTTTTGAAAAAAAGGCTGGCTATTCCAGAAGCATCAATGGATTTGAAGCAAGGAGCTAGAATGACCCCCTTCATAAGGCCTTGATTGACCACAACCAATAAGGAGTCAAACCCTTTAGAGGGTGGTAAATCAGTGATGAGATCAACAGATATCTGCTTAAAGGGTAATAATAATAAGGTGGATGGGATAGGGGACAGTAGAGGGCAGGTGGATCTAGTATTGACCTTGTGATATTGGCAAACTGCACAATCCTTTACATAGTTAGCAATAAAGATGGATAGTCCAGACCATCAAAAGTTTCATTCAAGGATGGCCTTGATGTGGAAACATTCTACATGTCTAGTAGTGGGGGAGTCATGGATTGATTGGACTATGAAATGTTGTGTGGTCAGGGAAATATTCTTGAAATAAAGATAACCATTGTCAAATAACCAGTCCATCATTACAGACCAGGAAAAGAGTGGAGAATCTTGCTGAATGCTATTGATGGCTCACAACACAAAGGGATTGGAAGATGACAAGTTTTGAATATATCATAGAAGGGTGGCATCAAGTGCATTAATAATAACAGGATCTGGATAAATGAATGTGTCAATGTTGTTGTTAGAGGTGTCAATCATGGTAGATCAAGATAAAGCATCAACAGAGGTCATATGGTTGCCTGGAGTGATTTTCCAGACAATATTGAAGTCCTATAACCAAAGGGACCAGCAAGCCTGCCAGCAGGACAGTTTATGTGGATCTTTAATGTATAAGAGATTCTTGTGATTAGTAATTATTGTGATGGGATAGGAGGTGCTGAGAAGGTACTGTCATTACTCAGTGAGTGCTAGAATGATCACAAGGAGTTCACAATTGTAGATGTCATAGTTGCATTCAGCCAGAGCAAAGGTCTTGAAGAAATATGTGCATGGGTGTAAATCACCATTAGTATTAGATTGTATAAGGACCACTCCAGCAGCAATCAAAGAAGTGTCAGTTATCAGGATAAAGGGGTGGGAGCAATCTAGGATGCAAAGAACTGGGGTGGAGGAAAAGATCTGTTTTAAGTTATCAAAAGCATGTTGTTGAAATGGGGTCCAGACCCAGGATTCATTCTTATGTGTAAGAAGGTTAAGCAGGGTGACAATGTTAGAAAAATTTGGAATGAACTTCTAGTAGAAGTTTGCAAAATCCATAAAGAAGTGGACTGCCTTGACAAAGGTTGGGGGTTTCCACTTCTAAATTGCCTTCATCTTTCCCAGTGTGGTTAGTCAGGGAAAGATGAATGGATGCTAGAGAACTCTTCAATCTTCCCTCCAGGCCCAATCTGACTATAAGCTGGTGATGGACAATGCACCTACCAGATTAAACAATAGCAAAGCTAATGAGTAAGTGAAAAGCTTAATCAATTGGATCCCCAGTCATTCTCCCAATCTTGAATATATCTATTTAGAGAATAGGGTTGGCTTCTTTCTAGCTTGTAGTGTTGATGTTGCTAGCATTTATTACCAACAAGTGTGTGAATGAGACTTAAACAAGCTCTGACTAGCAAGGGTCTAAGCTTTGTGCCCTTTCCTACTTGAAGTGTGGGAGCTGTGGCTATGTGGGAAAGCTTAACAATAAGATTACCAGGTATAGTAATTTCTAAGATAGTCAATTCCTAATGTCTGATAGTTGTTGATTAATGGTGAGCCTAGCAAGACTTAACTAGGGAAAATATCACAAGGCACTTTATGCAAGAGTTAGTTATCAAATGTGGTGGGGAGAAGTGTGGGAAAATTCCCTTAAGGTTCACTCAGTTCACACTCAATAAGGTTTAGTCTGAAACCTCTTTATTGGAAAACCAAAGTGCTGATTATGCTAGTGTGCATTAACAGTTACTAGATATTTCTAGATTTGCTTTATCTAGGTTACAATTGCCTTTCTGCTATAGTGGCTACCTAGTAAGCATAGCTTATATAATCAGGTAAGTGCCTGATTAATAAGCCTTTCTTTTTAGTATTAGCTTTCTGCCTTAGTGCTATATCAAAGATGGGAAATAGTGTACACAAGGTTGGACTAGTATAAGGGTTGTTATCTAATCCTTGGTGAAGATCTAATCTCCGCTCTGACAGGGGATCTTATCTTATCAGTACATCAACCCTCCTTTTATGCTACTTTACAAAAGGCTGTGTAGACATGGAAATCACAAAGGCAATGCATGAGCTAATTATACCATTTATTAATGGTAGAAATGATTCCCATGTCAACATTGACAGATATAGCCTCAGTAGGCTATGCTGGGCAGTGCTTGGGGTCATCAATGCATAGGTTTGATAGGGCTGTGTATAACCTTAAACTTGAGATCTAAACCTTAGATTTAATCTGACTCTTTCTGGTCCAAGACAAATATGGTCTTATTAAGGGTCCATGGGAATGATATGCACTTATTCATTCAAGGCTGTATCTGAGTGGCAATTATTACAGCACTCTAAGTAAGGCAATGGTCATGTACTTTAGTGGCTATATAATCAGGCGACCTGAGAGCATGTGATCTATATCTACTATATACATTATAATAGTGTAATTAGTGATCATAATACTAATGGTCATTCTAAAGTGGTTCTCAGAGATTTGTGAATATCTCAGAAATGGATTATGGTGATCAAACAAAACTTGAAGAAATGATAGCATATGATATTGGCTGTCTATAGCCAGAAGGGCTTGATCATAGGATATGTACATGACTCAGCACATTACAATTTTTGTGCAGGTTGCTGGATCCATTTTGATCTTTTCTTGATTGACAATTATGCCCAGGAAGTCCATTCTTAGAGCATCAAAGACACATTTAGAGAGTTTAAGCAAAAGATTGTGTTCTTTTAGGCAAATGAGAACTTGTCAAGTATGATCATGATAGAGTGCAAGGTTGTCCTTTGTATGTATTTCCATGTCATTCATATAAATTCATAGTCAGTATTCTGCAATCATATCAGCAAAGATATGATTCATAAAGGCTTGAAATGTTAGGGGTGCATTACAAAACCCAAAAAACATTACAGTTGATTCAAATAGCCCTAAAGAGATAATGAACACCACCTTCCATTGATCATCCTCTCATATCTGAATATTATTGTAGCCCCATCAGATGTCAAATTTAGTGAACAAGGTGAATTCCTTCATTTTGTCAATGAGTTCAGAAATAAGTGGTAGGGGGTAGGTATTGTGAACTGTATGTGAGTTCAGGTAGCAGTAGTCTTGACAGGAATGTAGGGACCTGTCCTTTTTGAAAACAAAGAAAAAAGGGGAGGCTTGAGAAGATTTCAAAGGTACTATCCATTCAGTTGCCAGATGCTCTTTTATGAAGTCTTGGAATGCTTTGAGTTCAGTAGGGTTAAAGGGGTAGGCTTTGGCAATCTTTGAAGTGAAGGATGGAAGTAGCTTAATGGTGTGGTCAAACTTCCAATGAGGGGGGAGTTGTGAGTACATCTTTGTGGAGAAAATGTTGGCCAGGTCTGAACACCACTTGGGGATTATAATCTCCTATTTGTCTTCTCATTGGATGATTTGGGTAGTGAGTGTGGTCTTAGCTACATGTTTCCCATCAATCCATGCCTGACATTTAGCTAATTACTAGGTGATCTTCCTATTGGCATCCAGGCCTAGCCATTGAAGGAGATATTTCTGTGAAAGAGATTTGGGGGAGGGAATTGTGACAGATGGAGGGGGGTTCAGGAAGTGTCATGGATCACTTTTTCCAATCTATGTAGGGATTCCATCTGCATAATCAAGGCATTTCAAGAATTACTTGTTGGTGGCCTAGGCTGAGAAGCATGAGGTCCACTGATTTTGTCCTATTAGGGGAAAGATGATAGAAATCATAGTTTTCCAATAGATGCTTCCTTTGAAGTTGATGGTCCCATCAACATTATATGCTTGTATTAGTTTGGGGAGTCTTTGAAGGGGTAGGTTGGCCATGGTGAGAAAGTTGATATCTGTGAAGTTTTCTATGGCCCTGCAATCAATAAGAATGGAGGTGTTAATGATCCAGGGTGAGTTTGACAGCAATATGGAGAGTTCTTTCATTGAACTGTCCTACAAGTACATGAAAAAGCATAGAGACTCAAGAACATGATGTTAAAACATGTTCTTGACTTAAAAATCCAAGATTTCAACCACTGCCACACCTTTAGCTGTTGTAGTATCCTTTTTAGCTTCCTCATAGCATAACTTCATTATTTGAAGGATTTCATCTTCATTTCTACCAGTAATCTTCAAGGCTTGGATATATGTTTTGAGAGCAGAGGGTGCAGGGTGAGGGAGGTTAGGGGATGGGGTTTTAACAGTTCTGACTTGTTGGTTGGGGAATATTGGGTTGTTACAAAGAAAATGAGACATGGCACTGCACAGGATTATGGCCAGGTTGGTGACATTTGAAACATCTTCCTTCTTTAATGCACTTAGCTCACTCAATAGAAGTGAACTTAGTCAAGGTAATGGTGTTCACATCCATTGTGTTGGGGTTGTGGAAGGCTTAGGCAGAAGAAAAGGGAATGGATGGGATATGTTGTCCTCTCTTTAGAGTGAGAATACACATCTTCTGGGCATGAAAGGTTTTTGCTTGTTTTATCCAATTAGCAATGGTAGTTGAAAGGGTAGATATAGAAAGAATCATTGTTGTGATCTGTTGGTCCAACCCCAGAGAGAAGTGATCAATAAGAGTGGTGGTGTCAGTGATACCTGCTTTGGCAGCCAGGTTCTGAAAGTTGGTCATGTATTTCTGAAATCTATCCTTATAGATTCTAGCTGGGGTCTTAAACAACCTTTGCATTAACTTATTCAAGTTCAATCTGATGGTGGACTTGACATCATAGAGGTAAAAGGTAGTTTCAAAGTCTTCAACTAGCTTGTTAAAGATCTTGTTCTAAGCAGGGGTGTTCATATCAGACATTTTGCCATACCACATTTCCGAAAAGATGACCTCTTATTCCTTATTCATTTTGTTCAGGGTAGTCATGATCTGGATTTTGTTAGTTGAGTAAAGGCAAGTGTTGATGGCAAAGTATACTTTTATAGCTTTGATCCATCTTATAGCATTACAGGGTTCATTGGAGAAGTCAGCAGAAAGAGCTGCTTTTAATTCCAGGGTCAAGGTAGTGGTAGATATATTAGGAGAGAGAGTACAAGGTGGCTGGGGTGCTGGGTGCTATGGTACAGGATGCTGGGGTGCTGGATGCTAGGGTATAGGGTGCTGGGTGCTGGATTACTGATAGTCTGTTAAGGGGTAAACAACAATCTTGGAATCCAGGGTCATTGAGAGTTCTCTTTATTGAACTCTCCTGGGTCACTTGGGGGTCTATAACCCCTAGGGGTTCTCAGAGGTATGGTCACAGAAAGGTCCTACTCCTAAATAGGAGGGACTGATGGACACTCTTGATCTTTTGTTAAGGCAATAATTCAATCCACATTGTCTAGCCCTTGTAGCAGAATGGAGGTACCCACAAAAAGGCACAACATCTTTCTGATGCCCAAGTTAGAGTAGATACTAGATTATAAAGACTTAAGTCAGATCGACTTAGAGTTATGAAATAGATACTGGATTGCAGAAACTAGGGAGTGAGGTACAAGAGATTGAGAGTAGAAAAATGGAGTTACAAATAAAAGGACTTTATATATGTTTTGAGGAGATTAGTAATCAAAGAAACAGGTAGAACTTGATGGAAGAAATGGATCATGTAAGTAGTGTAAAAGAACTACTTAAAGGAGTAAAAGTCTGATACAACTGACACACCTCCCTTCTAAGTGAAGAAAGAGAATGGCTTGGAAGTTAAAGATCAATGTTAAAAAGAGAAGAGGAAAAAAGGTAAATATAGACCCATGCAAGAGCATAAGTCAGTAATCCCACTGGTAGATATATATCCCTGCAATGGGGGTGCAACAAGGGTAGAAAAGCAATATAAGAAAACAGATGAAAAGAGGAGGTAGACTATAACAGCCACATTCAAGAGATGTCAACCTGTCTCGCTCATACAATAGTGCCTTCAATACTGAGGCAATTCAAGTATTCATCAAAGACTTCAGACACAAGGTAATTATGGCCAAGTGATATAGTTTTCCAGAGCCACCACCATCAAAATATCTCATGGTGGAATATGTTGAGCTGTGTCTTTACCTTCAACTTCATTATTTAATGGAAGTGTATGCCATCTTGCAAAAACCACTTTCTGAATAGCATGAGAAACTCAAAAGGGCAGCTTGCAGCATGCACAAAATGAGGGTACATGAGAGAAGTGAGAAAAAAGATTCTTGCTAATAATGTGTATTCACAGCTTTTTCACAGTAGAGTGGACTGTATTGCTAACAATGGTCAGCTTGTCATTCACAATGATCTCATATAACTTATGGATTCTGGAGCCATGAGTTCTAATAAATCTGACCCCAATAAGCCTGGCCCTTAGAGGTCTTTTCAAAGAATTGCTCTGGCTTGGCACAGCTGAGAGCTAGGCAATTTGTTATATTTGATCAATCATGTGATTCTCATTAACCGGAGACCTCATGTAGAACATCAAGCAATTTGAGAACAAGAGCTGCATTAGTGGAAGCATACTGCACTGATCAATCAAGTATTAGTTATACTACTAAAACTTTCATACAATTGCTATGATGCAACATGGCTGGCTTTACTACAATCAAGTGAAAGCAAAATGTTGGGTATAAAGTTAGATTCAAGATATGACTTCTCAACTGGGGCCATAGATATATGAAATGCTGATCATACTTATACCAACTTTAAGACTGAAACCTAAATATAGAACAAATCCCCATTCCTGCTGAAGCATATATCATGGCATCAACCAATCACATTACCATACCAACCACTGGCATGAATGACTCCATGGATGATGACTTTGAGGAGGATATCACTTGAAACTTGATGGCTGACAGTTCAGATTTGGAATCACTATGACTTTGAGATTGACTCAGTATGGCATTATTAATTATTGATTTTTTGTATAGTATTCCTCTTTGATCTTGAGTTTGTATCAATACAATACTGTAAATTCTTTACATAATCCTGATTTGTCCCCAGTTTAAATCCACACACCACTTGTCAGTGAAGCCCAAATCAATTCTCAAACTTATGTGCAAATGTGTCATGCCAGATTCCTTGGTTTTGACCATTCATTCCTCACTGTCTCCTCTCATGCACTCAGTGAGGAAGATTATCATTCCTCCCTGCCCACCAATACTACCTGAATTACCTTGGCTGTCTCACTGTGAAAGATGTTGAGTAGTCACATCTACCTGCACCACTCATCTGCTTGTACTCAACACCAAGTACTGTACAAAATGATGGAATAACAAGATAACAGACACACAACAATGGAATGAACAACATCACATTTGTGTCAAGTGCATGATCTTGAATGCAAAGTATTTGAATAGTGCTGCATAGGAGCTGAATCAACTAACTGGTCTGGCAAAGAAGCTACTTCATGACTGGTTGAAGGCTACAAGGATGAGGCTGGAGGTAAGATTACCCAACTCCAACATGGGTATGTTTTGCTAATGCATTCATGAGCTCAGGTCATACAAGTGCAATGGTACTGATATATGGATGTAGTCTAAATGATTTACCAAGATGTTTACATAGCTTGCTGATAAATTCATTGCAAAGATAGGCTACTTTGAAGATTGCTATATCACTGGCCTTGGGTCCTATGATGCACCACCCCCAATGGTGCCTTTTTGATCCAGGTTTAGAATATTCTCCAACATGCCCTTTTCAAGCTCATCAATGTGCTTATGGTCACCAACTTTGTAGAGGCCATTAACAACATGAAGCTTACTTACATAGACAAGTATTTCTTTTTCAGTGCATCATACACCTTGGCATGTGTTAGAGGTGATCTCATGCATGTTGCCCTATTTTGACATATAATTCATCCAGGAAACCCCATCATTACTAGCATGTGGTGCTGCCAAACCCTTCACCCCCATTTTCACTTCTGCATGCCCCATGGCTCTCTGTTCATGGGTGGTAGAAGTGGTGCAGACACATTCTACCAGTTATTCTCATTTGTCAACATTCATTCCTGAGATTGACAGTCAGCTATACCCCTAACAGATTGAGCTTATCTGGAGGTGTCTCAGGAGCAAATGAAGTTTGCAATGATCTTACC
This sequence comes from Tylopilus subfusipes, assembly GCA_038091275.1. Lineage (NCBI taxonomy): Eukaryota > Fungi > Basidiomycota > Agaricomycetes > Boletales > Boletaceae > Tylopilus > Tylopilus subfusipes. Next base: position 15,504 of record JBBPOB010000097.1, read on the forward strand.
CTGTCTCATCAAGATGTCAAGAGAAGTGTGAGCAGTCAGGACAACATTCAAATGGTTGTGCACCATGCTCAGATCATCTATAAATTCATGCTATATGCTGGTGGTGTAGACTAAGCACACTCTATTGTAAGAGCATTACACCAAGTGCACTACTTTATAATTTGTTCCAGTCTACCAATACTATTCAAATCCACCTTGCATTGTTCAGCACCATCCAGCACCATCCAGCACCAACTAGTACCTGAAATGATCAAACTCATTTAAGAGCTGATAGTTTTGCTTGGCACAAGCAGGGCAAGGAATTGGTGCAGACAAGGAAAATGGAAAAACTCCAAAGTGAACAAGACTGGGGAATGTCAGTCATTCACCTGGGTCTTTGTATACTATTCTAAGGTTTACACATGTTGTAGGTAGATCTGAGATATCCTATGTCTTATCAACCATGCAAAATACATGTGTGTACAGCCCAGATAGCTGGATCATACCCTAGAGAATGAAGGGGAGTCATGGTAAGTTGGAATGTACATAAGAAGGGGCATGAGGTGAGAAATAGGGGCATAAGGTAGAGATAAAGCATGAAGATGAAATACATGAGGCACTCATGAGGTGATAGACTAGTATGACTATCTATGACTCATTTCTAGTTGATCCAATAAGTTGTGACTTGTTCTGAGTCAATTGTGTCTAGATCATATCTAGGGGGATTAGTACTGTAATTGGTAGGTGATTATGTAATCAGTACTAATGGTTGAGAGTTTGAACCTCTCAATGGGCAAATAATTGTGTAGCATAGAAAGTGTACAAAATGTGTAGTACTACTAAGGATTAGAAGGAAACATAACACTACCCCCTTTCTATAAGTCAGACTCTGAATGACTTTCTTGTAGGAGTATATTTTCAATGCTGGGAAGAACATTAGAATCTTTGTTTGATATTCTGTCAGGGTCAAGGATAAGGGCGTTTGAGTGGGTAGAGGGACCAGCCTCTGGCTATTCAACTGGTGAAGTCCAGTTCCATTGGATATGTACATTAATTAATATCAGGATTGGATCAATGTTCATTTCATTGAAAGGATCCAGTGAGCTCTTGGGATGCTTGAAATCTGTGTCTGAGTTATTCAGTGGCTCCAGAGTTGTTTCCAATATCTCCACTGATGAAGAAGTTAATGATGTCATAAGTGATAGTGGATCTTCTTTGATCATGGGAGGGAGTACAGGTACCCATTGTTGAAGAAAGAGTGGAAGGTGATTGTAGAACATTCATTTTAGTTCATCAATATAAATCCACCTAGGATTATTGAATGGGTTTTCCCAATGATTCCAATCGTCTTCTGGTATTGGTTCTGGATCTGGTTGTGGTTTTAGATCAGGAAAGACAGGGTCATTAACTTGATACCAGGCTTCATGATCTTCTGTTGTCAGTCCCCATCCTTGTTCTGCCCAATTTCCTACATTATTATTGTTCTAGTATTGATCTCCTGGTTCATTATCATCATAGGGGTTTTCACCTGATGTAGTGTGATAAGGGTTTGGGCCAAGTGGGCTGAGATTTATTTCTCCTGGCATTTGATCTTCTTCTTCTTGGTTATTCCAAGCTTCATCCCAAGATCGCCAATGTCTAGTAGAGTGGATCTCGAAGCTAAGAAGATCTCATATTAGACCTTTGTACCAAAAGTGAAGATCTAGTGCGACCCCTGTTTCTAGATAACAGATTGCTATTGACCATAGGGTAAGAGTGAGTATTACAATAAATAAGAAAATGAGTGAATAGGTTCAAAAGGATAAGAGAATAGAGAGAATATGTGGTTTGAAAATGAAAAGCATAAGGAAGATGATTTGAAGAATATGAGGTGGAACTTCAAGTGTAGATTCCATTGTAATTGCTTTGTGGGAGCAAGGCTCAGCCAGGTATCAAGGAATTAGCACAGTGGTGTACCTTTGAGGTGCACCTAGGATCAATGCATTGTTCATCCTGTTGCAGCCCAGGGGGCTCTTCAATCTACATTTAAGTGATTGAAGAAAAGATCATCCTGACTAATTTCTGGAATTGGTTTGCCACAATATGCAAATAATGAGTAAAAGGTGGCCTGCAACATAGCTAAATGTTGAGGAGCACTAGGATGAGATTTATGGAAATCCTGGATTGCTGATTGCACATTCTTTAGATTAGATTTGGGTTCCCATATATGGTCTTCATTAGTATAGCCTTTCCAGTGTACAAAATATTTAAGACAATTTCCTTTATATTGTGAATTTATAATTTGTTCCACTTCATATTCTATTTCTCTTTCTTCAGTAACCTCTACAGGTCCTGATTTATATGTGGATTGGCCTTCTAGGCGTTTCTTATATGGTTTTACTCATGAAACATTTACTACTGGGTGGATTTGCATAGATTTTGAAAGATGCAATTGTATTGTGTTATCTCCAATGAGTTTCATAATCTTGTAAGGTCCAAGCCAACATTTTGTTAGCTTATGTGATAATTGGATGAGTTTGAGATTCTTAGTAGAGAGTCAAACTTTATCTCTAATTTGATATTCAGGAGTGATTGACCTATGTTTATTGGCCTGATTCTTCATTCATAGCTTAGCTTTTTCTAGATTACTTCTTGTTTCCTATAGAATGGCTTGCATTTGCTTTGTTAGTTCCTCAGTAGCTGGGGCTTTTGTAACCTTTTGTTCAAAGCCCATGTGTGGCTAATATTGAAATGACCAAACTCACTGAAAAGCTGATAGTCTTGCTTGGCACAAGCAGGGCGAGGAATCAGTGCAAACAAGGAGAATGGGAAAACTCCAAAGTAAACAAGGCTGGGGGATATCAGTTGTTCACCTGGGCCTTTATATACTATTCTAAGGTTTACACATGTTGTAGGTAGATCTAAGATATCCTGTGTCTTATCTACCATGTGGAATACATGTGTGTACTGCCCAGATAACTGAATCATACTCTAGAGGATGAAGGGAAATCATGACAAGTCAGAATGTACATGAGGAGGAGCATGAGGTGAAGATGGGGGCATGAGGCAGAGGTAGAGCACAGAGATGAAATACATGAGATGCCCATGAGGTGCCCATGAGGCAATAGACTAGTGTGACTATCTATGACTCATTTCTAGTTGATCTGACGAGTTGTGACTCATTCTGAGTTGATTGTGTCTAGATCGTGTTCTAGGAATTTAGTACTGTAATTGGTATGTGGTTATGTAATCAGTACTAAAGGTTTGAGAGTTTGAATCTCTCAATGGGCAAATAATTGTGTAGTATGGAAAGTGTATGAAATATGTAGTAACTACTAAGGATTAGAAGGAAATGTAACACTACCCTCTCTCTATAAGTTAGACTCTAAATGACTTTCTTATAGGAGTACATTTTCAATGCTGGGAATGATATCAGGATCTTCATCTAATATCCTGTCAGAATCAAGGATTAGGGCATTAGGGTGGTTAGAAGGACCAGCCTCTGATTGTTCAACTGGTGGAGTCCAGTTCCATTGGGTGTGTACATTAATTAGTATCGGAATTGAATCAATGTTCATTTCATTGAAAGGGTCCAGTGAGCTGTTGGAATGCTTGGGATCTGTGTCTAAGTTATTCAGTGGCTCTGGAGTTACTTTTGATATTTTCACTGATAAAGAAGTTAATAATGACATAATTAATGATGGTTCTTCTTTGATCATGGGAGGGATTACAGGTACCCAATGTTGGAGGAAGGGTGGGAGATGATTGTAGAACATTCTGCATAGTTCATCAATATATATCCACCTAGAATTATTGAATGGGTTTCCCCAATGATCCCAATTGTCTCCTGGAATTGGTTCTGGCTCTGGTTGTGATTTAGGGTCAGGGAAGACAGGGTCATTAACCTGGTGCCAGACTTCATGATCTTCTGTTATCAGTTCCCATTCCTGTTCTGCCCAATTTCCTACATTGTTATTGTTCCAATATTGATCTTCTGGTTCGTTATTGTCATAGAGGTTTTTGCCTGGTGTGATGTGATAAGGATTTGGGCCGAGTGGTCTGAGATCTATTGCTCCTGGCATTTGATCTTCTTCTTGGTTTTCCCAAGCTTCATCCCAAGATTGCTAGTGTCTCATAGGGCAGATCTTAAAGCTGAAAAGGTCTCATTTTAGACCTTTATACCAAAAGTGAAGATCTAGTGTGACCCCTGTTTCAAGATAACAAATTGCTGTCGACCATAGGGTGAGAGTAAGGATTACAATAAATAAGAAAATGAGTGAGTATGTTCAAAAGGATAAGAGAATAGTGAGAACATGTGGTTTAAAGATAAGAAGCATAATAAGAAGGATTTCGAGAATGTGGGGTGGAATTTTGAGTGTAAATTCCATGGTAATTGCTTTGTGGGAGCAAGGCTCAACCAGGCTTCAAGGAATTAGCATAGTTGTGTACCCTGTGGAGTGCACCTAGTGTCAATGCATTGTTCACCCTGTCACAGCCCAGGGGGTTTTTCAATCTACATCTAAGTGATCAAAGGGGAGGTGATCCTGGCTAATTTCTGGAATTGATTTACCACAATATGTGAATAGTGAGTAGAAGGTGGCCTGCGACATAGCTAAATAATGAGGTGCACTAGGATGAGATCTATGGAAATCTTGAATTACTGATTGTGCATTCTTTAGATTGGATTTAGGTTCCCATATATGATCTTTATTAGTGTAGCCTTTCCAGTGTACAAGGTATTCGAGGTGATTTCCTTTGTATTGCAAATCTATTACTTTTTCTATTTTCTATTTGATTTCTCTTTCTTCAATAACCTCTACAGGTTCTGGTTTATATGTGGATTGGCCTTCAAGACATTTCTTGTAAGGTTTCACTTAGGAGATGTTTACTACTGGGTGAATCCTTATTGATTTTGGAAGATGCAATTGTAATGTGTTATCTCTGATGCATTTCATAATCTCATAAGATTCAAGCCAACATTTTGTTAGCTTACATGATAATCAGGTTAATTTGAGATTCTCAGTAGAGAGCCAAACTTTATCTCTGATTTGGTAATCAGGGGTGACAGATCTATGTTTGTCAGCCTGATGTTTCATTTGTAGCTTAGCCTTTTCTAGGTTACTCCTTGTTTCTTCTAAAATAGCTTGCATTTGTTTAATCAATTCCTCAGCAGCTGGGGCTTTTATAACCTTTTGTTCAAAACCCATGCATGGCTGATAGGATCTAGTGATGTTGAAAGGTGATTTCAATGTTGCTAGTTGTTTCTTTGCATTATAAGAGAATTGTGCCATAGGCAACCAACTAACCCATTTGTTCTGTTTTTCACAAGTGAACAGATAAAGGTATTGTTGTAGATCTCTATTGATCCTTTCTGTTTGACCATTGGTTTGTGGATGGAATGCAGTAGATAATTGGGGGTGAATTCCTAATTGTTTACAGATGTCCTTCATGACCTGTGAAGCAAATTAAGGTCCTCAATCAGATACTATTTCTGTTGATAGACCATGTTGTTTCCACACATGACAAAGGTAGAGTTTCACAGTTTCCAATGCAGTGACTGTCTTATTGCATGGAATAAACTCAACTTCTTTAGAGAAATGGTCCACAACTACTAAAATGCTATCAAATCCTTCTGATTCAGATAGATCTGTGATGAAGTTAGTAGATATCTCTGTTCAAGGGACTGATGGAGTTTCGAGTGGTTGTAATTTTCCTAGGGGAGCTTGATTAGAACCTTTGAATCAGGCACAGTGATTGCATCTAGACTCATAGTCTTTGATAAGCTTGGACATTTCTGGCCAAGTGTAGCTGTGTTGCACAAGTTCAAGGGTTTTCTCCATTCCTGGATGTCCTGGGATAGAAGTATTGTGATGTAGTCATATGATCTCCATTTGTAATTGTTGATCATCAGATACAAACATCTGTCCTTCTCTAGTATAAAGAATTCCATCTAGATCTACACAGATCTTGTGTTGTTTGGAGGTGGTCATTGTTACGATTTGCTTCGCTAACTAGCAGAAGGAATCCTAAATGTCCTTATAGCATTCGCTATTCGACAAAGTCGCCATTCCAACGGCACTCCAAGATTACCAGCTTCGCCTAAAGAGAAGCTTATCGACATCCGCATTATGCGACATCCTAGGTGCCAGCCCTAGATGTCATTACTTGTCATCATCATCGCTCGCTCAAGAGGAAGAGTAGAGCTCTCGCCGTGCACACTACCGAACAGTGTTGCATCTCGCGTCCTGCTGACAAAGCAGAGGTCACGTGACATTCCCACGATCACGTTAACATATATAACCATACCGAGACATACAGGAACTCCGAGGATACCATGCCAACGTCCTATCTCCAATAGAGACTGGTATCTCAATCTACCCGTATACGGACTAATCGTACAGAGTCCGACCTTGTGTCTACTGCGGAATATCACCTTAACGGTTCCGCAGTACATCTTCAGATCTCCGCAGTGCCTCATTGTTTGCACAGCACCTCAAGGCTTATCCGCAGTGCCTCGAGGGAGATACCTTATGCTGTTCCCATTGGTTGGGACCATACACGTTCTCCTTGACGTGTATCTCTTGTTTCTCATTGGCTCCGCCTATCGCAGGTACATGTCGCCAATGACTCATGCTTATCTTTACTCTCCATATATAGTGCGTGAGAGTCACCTAGTGTAGCAGGGTTTATTCCTTAATAGGATATTCCCATATTGAGTACATGGTCTGTGCGCAGTCTTAGTACAGTATATAAGACCGCCCTCTCTGTAGTAGATACTCAATTCGATTCTACGCTTTAACTGGCGCATTCTCTCTCTGCTTGACCCTGAGTCATATAACATTGGCTCAACACTCGACTAGACCTTAACCAGTCTAAGTCTTTGCTTGTCTTCATCAAGCCTTCTGAGTTGAGATACGCCTACGCGTATCAGTCATGATACTAGATTCATGGATCTTTCCTGTTGCATCTCATATGTGATTCTTGATGTCATCAGCATTAGTAGTGATCTTTATGGAAGTATATGCAATTTTTTCAGGGGGAATGACGAGAACCATTTTGTTATTGTCTTCTTTTCCTATTGGATGATCTTCTCATCTTGATAGGGCATCAGGTTTACCCATTTGTGCTCCAGCCTTGTGTACCCATTTGAAATTGAATCTGGAAAGATATTGAGCCCATCGTGCTTGTCTGCAATTGAGGTCTTGTCATTTCATGAACCATTAAAGGTTAGCATGATCATTTCATACTTCATATTTGTGGTCAGCACCTTCTAGATAGTGTTGCCATTCTTCTAGACTTCTGATTATGCTCAACATTTCTTTGTCTGCAATTGGGTAATTGCATTCCTCTGGTGACATTGAATGTGAAGAGTAGGTAACTGGATATCATTTGCCATCTAACTCAATGGATAGCACTGCTCCTGTGGTGAAGTCTGATGTATTGATCTCAAGTCTGAACTTTTGATCGATATCTGGGAATGCAAGGATAGAGGTGGTAGTGAACTTGTGTTTGAGATCATCAAACGCTGCTTGTTGAGCTTCCTTCCATTCAAAGGGTTGATCTTTCTTTGTTAGATCATTTAGAGGACAAGCTACTTGAGCATATCCTTCAATAAACCTCTGATAGAAGTTGGCTAGTCCTAGAAAACTGCAAACTCCTCTAACTGTTTTGGGAGTTGGCCAGTCTAGTATGGCTTTGACTTTGTCATCATTCATCTAAATTCCTGAGGCAGTTACTGTCATGCCTAGAAATTCTACCTCTTTGACTCTAAAAGAACATTTCTCAGATTTGATAAATAGATTGTGCTCTTTGAGATGTCGTAAGACTTCGAGTACTATCTTATCATGTTCTTTTTGATTGTCAGTTTTAGTGAAGATGAGTAGGTCATCTATATAGACCACTAGGATGTCTTCCATATCTGCAAAGATCTCATTCATCATTGCTTGAAAGGTGGCAGGCAAATTGCAAAGACCAAAATATATTACTAGAGGCTCATAGAAACCTTGATGGCATATGAATGCTGCTTTCCATTTGTCTCCATCTTTGATCCTTACATTGTTGTATCCCTATCAGAGGACCATTTTGGTAAATAGCTTTGCTCCGGTGAGTTTCTCAGATAACTGTTTGATTAGTGGAAGGGGATAGTTATTCTTGACCATGTGTTCATTAAGATAGTGATAGTCCTGCACCATTCACTTCTTTCCATCTTTTTTAGATACAAAGAACACAGGTGAAGTCTGGAATGATTTGGATATTCGAATATATCCTTTTTTCAGCTGATTATCTATGAAATCAGATACTTCTCGTTGTTCTTGGGGGGATAAGGGTATCAGTCATCCTTTCTTTGGATTGAAAGAATCCTTGAGATCTATAACATGATCCCATGGTTTGTGAATTGGCATTCACTCTGATTCTTTCTTAGAGAAGATGTTAAGGAATTTGTGGTATTTCTTTGATACCAGATCTTTGGGTTTTGGATCAGGTTTAGGGTTTTCCTTATGCTTTTGTTTTTTCTTGATTGCATGGATATGTAGTAGCACATCTCTTTCAAGTGTTTCTACATATTTAGCAAAGGGAGGTTTATTCTATAAGGTTTTGCAAGTCCAAGGACATCGGATTATCTTGACTTATCCCTTTTTCCAATCTATATCAGGGTTGTGGTGTTTAAGCCACATGTACCCTAAGATCATTTGGTGCCTGTCTAGATCAGTTATCTTGGCAATTACCTGTTCTTGATGTCCCTGAAACTCTATCACGACTTCGATGCAATGGGTGATGTCACCTACCGAATTATGAGTTCCATTGACATTGTAGACAGGAATTGGGTTTTTTAAAGGTTAAAGTGGAATCATCCTCTGATCTGCCCATTTGTGGTCAATAAATATGGTGTTTGCACCACTGTCCAACAAAGTGTTAACTTTGCTAAAGCTTTGCTTATACTTTATAGGTGCAATCTTGAGTGACAATATGATATCTCATTGAGTAGAAGTATTAGATATCTCTTGTGGTTCTGGGGTTTGGGGAGTGATGGTAAAAACAGAATTAAGCACTGGCTTTGTGTGGTCCCAGCCAAGCTCCTGGTCTACAGAAGTCCCCATTTAACCATAATTTAAACATGAATGCATGGAATCAGAAATAGTTTTCGAGTTAGTACTGTCAATGTTCTGAATAACAACACTCGAATCACCCAGATCAATCAGAGTGCTCTGGCTTTTCCCTTTTCTGTTTCTTTGAGGTCATAGAAGAAGGCCTTAGCTTCTTCAAAATTCATTCCTTGAATGAGGTGGGATCCTGTATCCCATGAGGTGGCTGGTTCATTGGAATCATCACAGTCAATAGATTGGATTCTAGATTCTGATGACTTAGAGCAAGAGGACTTGTGTTGTCCCTTAGACCATTTGCATTCTCAACAGCAGATTGATGGTTTCAGGCATTCTTTAGCAAAGTGTCCTGAACTGCCACAATTATAGCAGTTAGGTATTCTCTTAGATTTACCTTTTTCTTTGCTTTTGCCTTTGGTGAAGGCATCAATTTCAGCTTCTTCTTTGATTTCGTTACCTTGATCTAGGGAACTGATATCCATGGCATTTTGATTAGATCTGGTGATGCCAAGGAATCAGGTCAGTTGTCTTCATTGTCTGAGTTCTCATACTTTCTTGAGATACTCTCCAGGTGTATCAGGATGAGTTCCTTGTTCAATTAGCTTTCGAATAATGGATGGATCAATGTTGTGTTCTATGATGTCACACAGTTGTCCATCCTTGAATTCCAATATAACGGCATATATCTGATATTTGATGATCCAATCATCTACAGACATCTTTCCTTGTTTGAGGTCTCTGAATTTCTTACAAGCCCAGTCTTTCTGGTTAGCTGGTCAGAATAGTCCTTCCAGTTCAGTGGTTAGTTGAGCCCACATGTAAGTACCTCTGGTGTTGATTGCTTCAAGGCAAGTTTGAGCAAAGTTTCCTACTTTAGGTCCTTCTAGTCATAAAAGGACTGCTCGTACTAGCTTGTTGGTATTTGTAGGCATGGCTGCATTGCTTTCTTGTCTCCATGCTTTGACTTTAGCCCACCATTCTTTGAACTTGGATAAGGAACCATCTGAAGTTCCTGGGTTGGCTAATAGTTTTTAGATTTTAGGAGTAGCTACTGCTCCTGTAGCTTGAGCTGCTGCCAGCTGTGTTTGTAGAGTGTTTACTCGCATGCTCATATTATCACAAGCAGTGATTATATTAGTAATTGCTGTTACTAATGCTGGTGCTCCTATGGCAAAATCTACTGTGCATGCATTGATTGCAGCAAAAACCTGATCTTTCATGATTTGTGTAGCCATAGCTTACTTGTGTAGCTTAGTGGGCTTAGACTTGATTGCTTTAGCTTTCTTGAGTAGCTTAGCATAGACAGATTTCTTTGGATATGCTTTTCCGGATTTTCTTTTAGCTAGTTTGTCTATAGATTCCTGGAATCTTATCTTAGATAGATTCTTGTAGTGCTTTATGAAATCCAGCGTGTCAGTTGTCATCAACTATTTCATTGCATTGACTAAGCAGGGTGGTTACTATAGAGTTCTGATTGGAATCTTTGTCAATTTTGTAACTGGGCAGCAGAGATCTTGGATAGATTTGATCTGGTTGATCTAAATCTTCTAGGGGTTTGTCAAGCCCTTTTTCAAGCTTGGAGTGCTCATTCTGTTCTCATCTGAGCCTTTCAATTTGTTCTTGTCTTTTTCTTAGTGCTATAAATCAATCACATTGAATATATTTCACCACAACTCTACACATCCCTGTAACATGAAGGTTGCCTAAGGTCTTTTTTTTGACATAGAGGAGGGCAGCGGCTATTGGTACTACTATTTGTACCTCTATGCCAACAATGAGTAGAAGGAGGAAAAGAAGATAGTGAAGGGGAAGAGGAGGTGGCACTATGAGATAGAGGTGATTGGAGCCTCTATCTCTTTGGAATGGGTTCCCCTGGTGGAGGCGAATCTGCATTCCTACCTCTGCTGCATGCGACCAAATTCAACTTCTTCTTGAATAATATCCTTGAGCTATTGCAGAAGGAATGCTCTAAGCAAACAGTTAGTGATACTGCATCTGTGTGGAGTGAAGGAAGTGGAGAATCCAGACCTGAATATCTCCTGTTCAATGAGGCAGTGGTAGACTGGTGTCCAATCAACTGCTTCTTGCAGCTGCAGGGGTGAGCATTGTGGAGTTGTGTTAAACTTCCTTAAATCAGGGAATACAATGTCCTGATTGTCGGTGAAGTGGATCAGGTCGGCAAGGTCCATGAAGGTAGGGGCAGGGCTTTTTCTTGTAAAGGGAGAGAAGCAAGGTGGTGTGGGGTATTCAATGTATGGATCAAACACTATTGGGATAAGGGGTACTTTGACTTCCTGGTTGAAGGTAATGAAGGGTTCCAGGGCAGGTTTCAAAATGTGCTCTAGGAAGTATGCAGAGGAGTGGGTCCTATATGAGGCTAGTTCATCTAGCTTGTCTTGTTCTTTGCACTGAGTGAAGAAGTCAGATGCATCATCGCTAAAGTTAGACCAGAGGAGGTCCTCAACATGAGGGAAACTTAGTACCTCTGGTGTGAACATGGGATAGTGAAGTGAGGGAGTCTCTTCCTTGACTTTCATGCTATATTCCAGGATTTCTGGACTTGACTGCCAAAACATGATGGTAGAGAGATTGGTGGGTGGAGTGGCAGTGGGGAGAGTGGGGAGGACAGGTTGCTCAGGCTCCGGGGTTGGACTAAATGCCTGAATAGGGTCGTTTCAATTGAGGTGAACCTCTGATTCCAGTTATTTGGGGCCTATGCCCTTAGGTAGACCATATAACATGCAGTTGCCTCTGTGATATGTGAAGGTGTTGTGCACCTGATCTAGAGCCCTCCCTCTTGTCCTGTGCAAGAAAGGGATCAGAAGCTGGTAGAAGGGTTGCATTACTAGTCAATGCGTTAGTGCACATCTTAATCGGTAAATCAGTAGCCTCAATGCTTACTGATGTAAAAATATGTGGGTGAGATAATGGGTGATGGCAGCATGGTGTGTGAAGCCTGCTGTGGATCAGTAAGGAAAGTCTTGTTCAAGTGAAACAACCAAACTCACTAAAGAGCTGATAGTCTTGCTTGGCACAAGCAGGGCAAGGAATCAGTGCAGACAAGAAGAATGGGAAAACTCCAGAGTAAACAAGACTGGAGGATGCCAGTCATTCACCTGGGTCTTTATATACTATTCCAAGGTTTACACATGTTGTAGGTAGATCTAAGATATCCTATGTCTTATCTACCATGTGGAATACATGTGTGTATTGCCCAGATAACTGGATCATATCCTAGAGAATGAAGGGGAGTCATGACAAGTCAGAATGTACATGAGAAGGAGTATGAGGTGAAGATAGGGGCATGAGGCAGAGATAGAGTGTGGAGATGAAATACATGAGGTGCCCATGGGGCGATAGACTAGTGTGACTATCTATAACTCATTCCTAGTTGATCTGACAAGTTGTGACTTGTTCTGAGTTGATTGTGTCTAGATTGTGTTCTAGGGGTTTAATACCGTAATTGGTATGTGGTTATGTAATCAGTACTAAAGGTTTGAGAGTTTGAATCTCTTAATGGGCAAATAATTGTATAGCATGAAAAGTGTACGAAATGTGTAGTAACTACTAAGGATTAGAAGGAAACATAACACATATGATCTAGTAACTTTGAAAGGTGATTTTGATGTTGCTAGTTGTTTTTTTGTATTGTAGGAGAATTGTGCCATATGCAACCAACTAACCCATTCATTCTGATTTTCACAAGTGAACAAACAAAGGTATTGTTGCAGATCTCTATTGATCCTTTCTATTTGACCATCAGTTTGTGGATGGAATGCAGTAGATAATCAAAAGTGGATTCCTAGTTGTTTGCAGATGTCTTTCATAACCTGTGAAGTAAACTGAGGTCCTCAATCAGATACAATTTCTTTAGGTAAACCATGTTGTTTTTAGACATAATGAAGGTAGAGTTTCATAGTTTTCAATACAGTGACTGTTTTATTGCATGGAATGAACTTGACTTCTTTAGAGAAACAGTTGACAACTACTAAGATACTGTCAAATCCTTCTGATTTGGGTAGATCTGTGATAAACTCAGCAGATATTTCTGCCCAAGAAACTTATGGAGTTTCAAGTGGCTGTAGTTTACCTGGAGGAGCTTGATTAGATCCTTTGAATCAGATGCAGTAGTCACATCTGGACACATAGTCTTTGACTAGCTTGGACATTCCTGGCCAAGTGTAGCTGTGTTGCATGAGTTCAAGAGTTTTCTCCATTCCTGAATGTCCTGGAATAGGAGTATTGTGGTATAACCATATGATCTCCATTCTCAGTGGTTGATCATCAGGTATGAACATCTATCCTTTTTGGATATAGAGAATTTTATCTAGATCTACACAGATCTTGTGTTGTTTGGATGTAGTAATGATGCTAGACTTATGGATCTTTCCTATGGTGTCTCATATGTGATCCTTGATGTCATTGGCATCAGTAGCAATGTTTATGGAAGTATATGCAATTCTTTCAGAAGGAATAACAAGAATCATTTTGTTATCATCTTCTTTTCCTATTGTGTCATCTTCTCATCTTGATATAGCATTGGGCTTACCCATTTGTGCTCTGGCCTTGTGAATCCATTTAAAATTGAATCTGGAAAGATATTGAGCCCATTGCACTTGTCTGCAATTAAGGTCTTGTCACTTCATGAACCATTGAAGGTTGGCATGATCATTCCATACTTCAAATTTGTGGTTGGCACCTTCTAGATAGTGCCTCCATTCTTCTAGACTTCTGATTACACTTAACATCTCTTTGTCTGCAATCGGATAATTGTGTTCTTCAGATGACATTGAGTGTGAAGAGTAAGCAACTGGATGCCATTTGCCATCTAACTCAGTGGATAGCACTGCTTCTATAGTAAAGTCTGAGGCATCGGTCTCAAGTCTGAACTTTTGATCAATATCTGGGAATGTAAGGATAGGGGCAGTAGTGAATTTGTGTTTGAGGTTGTCAAATGCTGTTTGTTGAGCTTCCTTCCATTCAAAGGTTTGATCCTTCTTTGTTAGATCATTTAGAGGACAAGCTACTTGAGTGTATTCTTCTATAAACCTTTAGTAAAAGTTGACTAATCCTAGAAAACTGCAAACTCCTCCAACTGTTTTGAAAGTCGGCCAGTCTAGTATGGCCTTGACCTTGTCATTGTTCATTTGTATTCCTGAGGCAGTTACAGTCATGCCTAGAAACTCTACCTCCTTGACTTGAAAAGAACATTTCTCAGATTTGATAACTAAATCATTCTCTTCTAGACATCATAAAACTTCAAGTACTATTTTATCATGATCTTTCTGATTATCAGTTTCAGTGAAGATGAGTAGATCATCTATGTAGACCACTAGAATGTCTTCCATATCAGCAAAGATTTCATTCATCATTGCTTGAAAAGTGGCAGAAGAGTTGCAAAGATCAAAATATATTACTAGAGGTTCAAAAGAGCCTTGATGGCATACAAATGCTGCTTTCCATTCATCTCCATCTTTGATCCTTACACTGTTGTATCCCCATCAAAGATCCATTTTGGTAAATAGCTTTGCTCTGATGAGTTTCTCAGATAACTGTCTGATTAACAGAAGAGAATAATTATTCTTGATTGTGTGTTTATTAAGATAGCAATAGTCCTGTACCATTCACTTCTTACCATCTTTCTTTGGTAAAAAGCACATAGGTGAAGTTTGGAGTGACTTGGATATTCAGATGTATCCCTTCTTCAGCTGATCATCTATAAAATCAGATACTTCTCGTTGTTCTTGAGGGGATAAGGGTATTAGTTATCCTTTTTTTGGGTTGAAAGAATCTTTGAGATTGATGGCGTGATTCCATGTTTGTGAATTGGCATTTGCTCTGATTCTTTCTTAGAGAAGACATTAAGGAATTTGTGGTATTCCTTTAATATCAGATCTTCAGGTTTAAAATCAGTTTTAGGGATCTTTTTCTTTCTTAATTGCATGGATATGTAGGAGTGCATCTCTTTCAAGCATTTCTATATACTTGGCAAAGGGAGGTTTATTCTGCAAGATTTTGCAAGTCCAAGGACATTAGGTCATTTTGACTTGTTCCTTTTCCCAATCTATATCAGGATTGTGGTGTTTAAGCCACATGTACCCTAAGATCATTTGATGCCTGCCTAGATTGGTTATCTTGGCAATTACCTGTTCTCAATGTCCCTGAAACTCTATCACAACTTCAGCACAATGGGTAATGTTACCTGCTAAATTATGAGTTCCATCAACATTGTAGATAGGAATTGGGTTTTTCACAGATCAAAGTGGAATCTTCCTTTGATCTGCCCATTTGCAGTCAATAAATATGGTGTTTGCACCACTGTCTAACAAAGTGTTAACTTTGCTAAAGCTGTGTCTATACTTTATTGATGTGATCTTGAGTGGCAATATGATATCTCATTGGGTTGGAGTATTAAATATCTCTCATGGTTCTGGGATTTGAGGAGTAATAGTGAAAATGGAATTAAACACTGGCTTTGTGTGGTTCCAGCCAAGCTTCTAATCTACAGAAGTCCCCATTTGACCATAATTTAAACATGGATTTATAGAGTTGGAAATCAGTCTTGAGTTGATACTATCAATGTTCTGAATAACAACACTAAGATTACCCAAATTGGTCAGAGTGCTCTGGCTTTTCCCTTTTCTGTTTTTTTTGAGGTCATCGAAGAAGGCTTTGGCTTCTTCAAAGTTCATTCCCTGAATGAGGTGGGATCCTATATCCCATGAGATGGCTGGTTCATTGGAATCATTACAATTGGTAGATTAGATTCTAGATCCTAATAACTTAGAGCAAGAGGATTTGTGTTGTCCTTTAGACCATCTGCACTTTTGACAGTGGATAGATGGTTTTGAACATTCCTTGGTGAAGTACCCTGGACTACTGCAATTGTAGCAGTTAGGCACTCTCTTAGGTTTGCCTTTTCCTTTGCTTTTATCTTTAGTAA
>JBBPOB010000098.1:0-31456 GCA_038091275.1 Tylopilus subfusipes
AGCAATGATCTTGTTCGCCCGAACTCCATAAGACGGGAATGGGATACAAAGGTCCAGAGACTAGCAATCCTTCGGAGAAGCCTTGTACCTAATCCTGGAGTTCTTGCGAGTGTGCAAAACATCGGGCTCAGCGCTTCCCAGATTCGAGAATACGGCTGCCTATCTCACTCTGCTACTCCGACTAGTCGCAACCATCTGCGGATGAGTTTCTTGCAGAGACGCAATCGGTAGCCGAGAAGCACAAGCCGTACTGATTCCATTCGATTTGCGTCCCACTTTGTCCAATAACATCGGAATTCGACACTGCCAGTGTAATCCGCCGATAGTCTATGACGAAGTACAGGAATCTGGGTGTTGATTACTCCTCCTGCCAATAAGGTCATGCGCGAGCATCTATCGCTGTCTGAATGTTCTTCGGACGATGGTCGACTAGCTGTCACAGCTGTACGGTGCTGCAAAGTATCGACTTCAAGAGGCTCTGGCCTAGGATTCAGACCGAACATCGGCTGCCATCATCGTAAGAGTCACTATCTACAATCTATGTGTCCGAATCCCGCGCAGTCGAGATCGACACGATAACCCACGCCGACGTGGGTACGTAGCAGTCAAGAAAACGACCTCAGGTACCTCCTCTCTCATAGCATTGCTCTTCTCGGCCACTTCACCCTGAGATGGTGACGCTTGATACGCCATCCGCGAGGTCTTCGGCATGCTCATCGATCAGCCTCGTAACCTGTGAAGCAAAACGTCAATCTACAGATTATCATCCTACCACCACCATTGTATTCACCTTTCCTATCGCGACTGTTCGGCCTGGAATAAAAGGTCAACACACGGCTGAACCATGGCGCATGCTAAATCATACCTTCGTCCCGCAAGGTGAAGCGTCCGAGCTGAGGGTAGTCGACGAACCTCTCGACACAAACCGGGAGAGGAGCCTCAACGAGAGCGACAACTTTTTGACCTGGACATTGCATCCAGCGTGACCGCAAGCATCGCAAGATGACATGCTCACCCTTTTTCGCGAACTGAGGCGGCTTCTTCGACTTGCGCCCGGTTGCTCTGTCAAAGTAATGCAGCAGAGCCTATGCGCGCGGTATCATTGCAATGGACTGAGGCAGGAGAGGGAGATGGGCGCACTGGTAATGTGACTTCCTCCGACAAAGTATGAACATGCAAGACTGCCGAATATCCGGCACAAATAATGTTTTTGTGTTCCAAGATGGCTAATTGAGCTTCAAATTGCCGTACTGCATGCACGGGGTTCTTTGGGCTTGTGAGAACAAAACCAGGGCTGATATCCTCGTCCTCTATCCCTCTCAACCTGACTCGAACGTTATCTCCGCACATGGCCGATGATATCTCCTCTTCCATTTCATTGTATATTGCAGCGATTTCGACGTTGCCTTTGATCGGCATAAGAATCAGGCTGTCTCCTTTGCGCATATGACCTGACTCGATCTTTCCGACTGCGATCGCACCCATGTCTTTGTACTTTTCCGAGATGGGCATCATGAGCGGGGCGTTGATCTTTCGTTCGACCATGGGCATATGGTCGAGGTGGTCGAGGAGAGTTGAGCCTCTCGAGGAAGATCAGTACTTGACAGTGAGCCAGAGAAGAAGCAGGGCGACACACTTCCACCATGAGCATACTGATGCGGAGAGGGGTTCCTTGAGGTTTGCTCCAGTATAAGCTGAAATAGGTATAAACGAGATGTCCTTTGGATTGAAACCGGCGGCTTTGATGAAGGGTACGAGCTTGTCCTTTATTTCGTTGTAACGGGCTTGTTCCCAGTTGACGGTTGGGTCGTCCATCTTGTTGATGACGACGACGACTTTTGAGACGCCGACGGTCTTTACGAGCATGACATGCTCTCTCGTCTGGCCACCCCTTTCGAAACCGGTTTCGAACTCGCCCTTGCGTGCAGATATGACCAGTACGGCTACATCTGCTTGGGCCGCACCGGATATCATGGAGGGGACGTAGGTTTTGTGACCTGGAGCGTCGAGGATGGTGTAGCGACGGCTGGAGGTCTCGAAGTAAGCACGACCGACTTCGACGGTCTTTCCTTTGCTACGTTCTTGGGGGGTGGAGTCGAGGGCCCAGCTGAGATACCAGGTCTCTCTTCCTGCTTCCTTGGCGTCGTGTTCGTATTTCTCCATGGTTCTTTTGTCGACGACGCCGGTGATAAAGAGCAAGTTACCGCCGAGGGTACTCTTTCCGGCGTCTACGTGACCGATGAATACGATGTTCAGATGTTCTTTTACTGGGGTGATGTTGGAGATCGGATGCGATGTAATGAGTGAGATGAGCACGGACCATCACCGAAGAGATCTTTGAGGACGGCTTCATCGGCGACGGACTGGACCTCTCGTGCGACGGTGCTGGTATCCGATTTTGATTTTTCCGTGGAGAATATCTTTTTCGAGACTGGTGGAGCGGGAGAAGACGAGTGTGAGGTTGGACGGGAGGAGGCGGGTGTCGGATTGGCTGCTGGAGGGGAAGTGGGCTTTGAGGATCCGATGTTGAGGGATATCGTCTGCGGTTGGGAGTTTTGCTGTTGGGGAGGGTAAGAGAACGGTCTGCCTGGCACGAACTCGAACGCGCCCGCGTTGAGCTTGCTCATGGTGGTCCGAGTCGAACGTTGATCTCTCCCTCGTTTGTGGATGTCCGATCTCGTGATCATGCAACGCTCACTCCTCCTCGCCGCCAGCCACGTCCTCGACACAGACATCGACTTGCACGCGAGGATCGTCCGCTTCCACCACGAACTCGGCCTACGCCCACCCGACATCGCAGACCACTCCCCCGCCGCACTCCAGCTCGAGTCGGCACGCTGTGCACTCCACCTGCTACACCGCGTCCAGCTCCTCCTCGACACACGAGACCCCCCTGCCATTGGCACTCGCGATCTCTCCGTCCTAAGCGCCCTCCTCGCCCTCCTCTTTCAATGGGGCATCAACCCCCTGCTCGCACGTCTCGCCCCCCTATGGCGCACCAACCGGACCCTCACCGACCTCTCCGCCTCCCTCCCAGACCTCGCAGCACTCTCGACCCTGCTCTCCGATCTCATGTCCACCCTCTTCCCCCGCGGCGTGCGCGCACAACCCCCGCAGACTCTCATCACGACAACCGTCCTTGATAAACATGTTCCCGATCTGCTCAGAGCCTCCGTGGCCATTGCGTGGCTGCCCAAGTCACTATCCCCCCAGGACGACCTCTCCTTCCATACTCTACGGCCCTCTGTCCTGCGTATCCTGGAATTGTGCGTCTATATGCGCTGCATATCTCCACAGATGATTCTCAACATTCTAGTCAAGTCTCCCTCTGTCCCAGATCATGACTGATCTCGGCGCAGTACTGTCGAGCACCCCCCCGCCCCCCGCCCATGTCCGCAAATTATGTTCGTCCTTGCTTACAAAGAGTCTACTTCGTCCAGCAGGTATCCGAGCGCTCTTTGCCGCAGTCTTTGGTGAACAAAATCGTTCTGATGACCCTCCTCTGGAAAAGTACGAACGCACCGCCGGTATTCTCATGGCCGTACCCGCCGGCTCCAAGCCAGAGGTTTGTATTTCCCCTCCAATTGCGACACACTCAATGTTAAACACTCATTCCAGGATTATTTTGCGGCAATCATCCCTCGTTTGATGGACTTGTTGTCTGATAGTGTTTCTGCAACTTACAGGCGCGCTGCTTCTTTCTCCATCTCTCGGATGCTGAATCCAGAGTTTTCCCATCGTCCATTGGTCACTTCCCTCATCTCACCTATCATCCATCACCCAATTATGCACGATGCGAAAGTGGATTCCTCACAAGCAAATCAGGACGAACGTCCCTCAGCGGCTGGACCACCCACACCCACACCCACTCCGACGACAGCCCTGTCTAAGCTCACCATTCTCCTGCTCAATACAGATCCGTCTCCAGCCTTTATCACCGATGTCCTATCCCCCGTCATTCCCGCCCTTTACGCGCTCATATTCCACCTGGACACAATGAAGGCGTCTGACCCTGTCCTTAGGGAGTCTGTCAAAGGTCTGCTTGCGACGTGGGGTCGCGTGGTAGAGATGCAAGACGGGGTCAACACGCTCTGGTCAGTCATTCGCAGCGAGCGGATCTACTGGGAGATGGATATCTCGGGTAATATTAAGCACGGCGCGCCAGAGTACGTCATGATTTGGAAGTCTCTAGCTTCGGTTCTTACTTTATGCAACGACCCTCAGTATGTCCAAAAAACTTGCGCTTTTAACACCAGAGGACATCAGCAAGGGGGAGGAGATTATGGGAGAGAACTTCCTAGACCTTTACCCAGATGCTGCACATTTTGTGCAGTATGTCAAGTCTCTCGAACGCCTAGACATGGCCTCCGAGTTGTTCGTCAAGTTACTGGACGTGTACCATTCAGTAGACACCGAACAAGACGCTGATCCGACGAGGTGTGCACATATCGCCCCCTCCAATATGTGGACTGAGACCTCGTCAGAGGTTTGCTGTATCTTCAGATGATCGTTCAGATGCAGACTCAGCTTTCCGATGATTCGTCTCCTACCAATATCCTTCGCAAGCCCGAGCACATTTTATCTTTCGTGAAGCATGCCCTTGAGTCTCAGGCTGCAAGTGGCGCTTCCTCGAGCCCCAAAAAGGCTCAACCTTCACGCGGTCTTGGGTTGGATGATTTAAAGATTGTAGACATCGCAGAGGAGGATCTTGGAGATGGCGATAACGACGACGAGCCAGGAAATAGTGATCAAGTTGAAAATAGCATGACTGGAACCGCGATCAACTTGCTCCTTGCCATATTAGAAGGTATGGTGAGACATACGGTGTACCGAACGCTGAATATGACTACATTGACAGCCAATCCCGAATTATCTGCACGGAATGTCCCCGTGCTCACCGAGATTTTTTCTCTCCTCGAACCATTTTCTAATGATGCATCGGAATCGATCAGGGGCTTAGCTCGGGAAGCTAGAATGGTGATGACTGCTCGACTTGCGTACAGTTCAACATCTTGGGCAACGCCACGAAAAAGAGAAGAAGAAGACCCTCAAGAGGTTTATCAAAAAGCTTTGAAGCTCCTTCAAGACCCGATTCTACCCGTCCGAGCTCATGGCTTGTTATTACTGAGGCAGCTCGTGTCATCTCGTCCTCGCGCATCCGCGTCCACGACGGACGCAGCCCTGGCACCTGCTATCATGTCCATCTTCATGCAATCTGTGCAAGACGATGATTCTTATATCTTCCTCAATGCCGTACAGGGTTTGTCTGCGATGGTTGATGCGTTCGGCAAAGACGTGCTGGGGAACCTCCTCGAAACGTATACACGCAATCTCTCCACTTCTTCCGTGGGGACATTGTCAAAGCAAGAAGTGGACGCAAAAGTTCGTGTCGGCGAGGCTCTGGGACAAGTAATCAGGCGGTGCGGGGACGCACTCGGCATCTATGGTACGTCCGAGCGAGCCAACTGCAGCGTTACTGACGATCGATCGAATCAACAGCGGATATCGTTGTACCACGGCTTATATCGGTTTTCCGCTCAAATTACATTCCAACGGTTCTCCGCACTTCTGCCATATCACTCCTGACCCAGTGCGTAAAAACCAGCACGGTTTCCGTGCTTCGTTACATCAGTGACCTGGCCACGGGCATGATCGATTTGCTTCAAGTTGAGATGGTTTCTACTATACAATCGTCGCCAAAGAAAGATGGCGATGGCGGGACACGTAAAGCCGAGCAACACGAGGGAGCGGAAGTACTCGACTCCAAGCCCACTGCGATTGACGCTAAACTGCCACCGTTACGACGTGCTGCGCTGCATTTTTGGACGACACTCCTCAACCAGCTTACTCTCGCCACGTTCGACGGCACCATCGTGGAGAGATTACCGGCTACACTCCTTCGGCGAGCCAAGGTCACACTGGGATACATTGCCTCCACGGACGAAGACGATATAGTGAGAGTGATGGCGAGAGAAGCGAATGAAGCTATAGACCAGCTGAATAAAGCCATGCTGGGTATATAGTATCCTGTTGATGTCGTGTCTCGTTAAATGTACTCCCCGTATCTGTCTCAAACCCGGAGAGCTTGAAGAGTCAGAGTCATTGGAGGGAAACGATCCATTTCGGTTCCTAGCAGTCAGAAGTGCAGAGCGACGTCGTGGAACGTGGAGTTGGCTGGGGAGCCGCGAGCCCACGACGCGCTCGCGAACCAGTTGACAGCAAAGTGAAAATCGTGCGCCGTACAGAAGAAAAGAAAAAAAAAAAGATACATTTTTTCACGACGACGAGTGATTGCCCACGGCTCTGCTGATCTCGTCCACCCTCGCCCGAAACGTCTTCCACCGCGCGCTCCCGGCGACGAGATACGGCAGCTGATCGCTGGCGCTTTCACTAGCGCCGACGTCGAGCCTCAAAAACGGGTTCGAGACGGCTTGGTAGAGGGCCATGTGCAAGGCCTTGAAGATCTACGGACAGAGCGTGGGCGCACGCGCGCGCGCGTCAGTCAGCCTACCGCTGCGTGTCGCGCGTTTCAAGAGAGAGAGAGGGAAGGGGGGACCTGACCATGATGACTTCAACGTCGCGTACGACGGCGTCCGTCAACGCGAGGGCCAAGACGATCTTCACCTTGAGCGGCGTGACGTAGCCGTATGCGGCGACGTCGTCCATCGCATACAGCAGCCCGAGATAACCATCCGTGGACTTGCCAGTCGTGCCGGCAGCTGAACGGATGTTCAGACGCGCGACGTTTGGAGAAGGAATGAACGGTGCTGACTGCGCTCCTCGATGACGTCCAAGCTCGTGTGGGCGACGTAGTGGTACTTGAGTTCTTGCCCCTTTTGAAAGGTACGTACCAGGATCGGATGGTTCTGGGGGGAGATGAAGGCGACTGCGTTGAGGCGGAGTGGTTGAGGCATTTCAACCAGGATGCCGCGCTGGGAGGTAACGGGTAGCAAACAATCACAATATTAATGTACGACAAAAGGTCCAAAACTGTACAGGTATTATAGGTCCTACTCCTGTTCCTATCCGATCCTGGACTTTTTCACCGACGAAACAATCTAAGCATGTTCCAACATCAGTTATCAAAAGGATTTATTAACGCTATTTTCCAACCTTGCTGGTAAGATCGTATGTTCTCTTCTGAGCCACAAAGAGAATAGCGGCAGTGAGCACACTCTGCAGGAGTTTACTTCCTGCACCGCCGTACAGTCCCTGCAGTCCTTCCTCCTTGAAGATGGTCAAAAGGCCCTGGAAGATAGATTTGTAAAGCTTAGCGCCCGCGTGTCCCGCTTGCAGCCGACTCTTGACGACGCTTCAGAAAGGACGAATCTACAAATAAGTTCAACTCGGAAAGAACGCGCATCTTACATGTACGGGTACGTCGTCCCGGTGGCAACTGGTTCCGTCAACGACAAAGGTCATAGCGATAGGTTGCATGGGCACATACCAAGCTTTGAAAACGCTCCCAAGATGAAGAAATCCCAGTCGGTCAACATCGCCGAGGCAGGGCCCCGTTGACCCTTTGGTAGTCTTGCCATGCGAGTCGCGATCAGCGCGTTCTTGAGCTGCTCGAACACGGTGTACTGGATAACCGGATTGACGACCAGCACGAGCGCCGGACGGATGCCCCTCCAAAAACCGGATGGACCGTCCTCGGACAGGATCTTTTCGATCGCCTCAAACACGCCTAGCTTCTTGGATCTCGATGCAGACACGTCAGTGGCATTGGCGCTGTGAACCGCCTGCGAAGTTTGTACGACCCAGATGGGGTTGCTTATGATCGTCGTCGCAGAGCCTGTGCCAATGGTCAATGATGGATTGGATTTATAGTGGCATGAAGAACTGTTACCTGCAATGAGACCGGCAATGATAGACTCGGCGGTGCTGAGAGCCTTTCTCCCCGTCCTCGAATTCAAAAGAATGGCTCGCGAGCGCTCGTAAAAGTAGTAGTACACCCTGGCGATCAGAAACTGAGCAAAGGATTGGAGGGGAGTGCAGGAGGGTATCTCACCCGTTTGTGATTGCGATACCCACTAAGCTGGAGCTAAGACCGCTGTATAAACCGCGAACGCCCTCTCGGTTGATGATGTCCAGTATCAACTGTGCAAAAGTCTGATGCGTGTCAGCGGACGAACGCGAATCGAACGTGACGAGCACCTTGTTATCGGGCTTAGTGTCGACTGCTGCACGAGTTGAGAGGACGACCAACGGGCTGTCATGTCAATGTCAGGGACGAGTTAACGAGCATGGCACGGTTCGAGACGTCACGACACTTGCTAGGTTACCGACATTGCCACCATCCCTCCAATAGCCCCAGCCAGGGCGTGGAGTGCAGAGTCGCTCATGCCTGGAAGATGGAGGCGAGATCTGAGACCCGCAGGACTGAGACCGGTGAATACGCCGCCGCATTCACACCATCCTCAGAATTCACGTGGTGTGCAGTGAACAATGTCAATGATTTTGGTATACAACTATGTGAAACCGGACAACGTCCTACTCAAAGGTACCATCCTGGAGCTGCGTCAGAAGGCTTTGCATCTCCTCCACGTCCTTCTTGAATGCGCTGGAACTCGAACTAGTATCACTCCTTCCCGCGGAGATATTGAATGCGTCACCCGAGATCGGTTTCCCGTCGTCTAGTGCGAGCCACCTGTCCAGCAGAGCAGAGATGGCTTGTGCCTTTAACCGGTAGTGAGTGCGAATAACGTCACCAAATGGTTCAGGGGGAGCCTTCAAGTTCCCTAGCATCTGCGACAGATGAATGAGGTCCACAAAGAATAACGGGACTCTTACCGCGGTTCTTACAACCATCCGTCGCACGTTTGCAGAGTCTACGACGAGTAAGCAAAAATTCAGTCCATTGTCGACTGACTCACATGCTTTAGATTGCGGCGTTCCACCACCATTGGCCCATCCTGGCTCATTCAGATAGGGCTCATCGCATAATATCATGGATTGTATGGAGATCAGAACCTGGAAGTGCGAGCCGTCTACAAGTTCCGTGATTTCCTGTCAGCAGACACACCTGCAGTAATGTTGACCGGCCTGATATCCAGCCAGGGCCTGACCAAGTACCGAGGAGAGATAAGCACACTTTGCCGTCCTAGCAGTAACCAGTCCGTGTAAGGTATATTCTAAGGTCCCTTATGAAAGTGTACTTACCGCATACAGATTAGGGTTGAAGCGATATTTTCCGCCATTTGTCTGAGTGGAAACAGAAATCAATAAAAATCAAGGTACTCTGGACTGGGTATTACCGTCATGTACTTGACACTAGGTGGTGATTGGTTATAGCTTGGTCCGAGAAATATGTCGAACAAGAAACTGCCAAGTTTCAGCCAGGACAACGAAGAGTCGACTAAGTCAATACAGACCATCCATCTTGGTACCTATAGTTCAAATCAGTGACTAATTCTTGAGAAGTCATGTGCGGAAACTTACGGAGTTCCTTCTGGGCCGATGATCAGTGCCTTGATGATATCTACGCGATTCTCATCTACTCTCAAAAATATCGACGAATCCCAAGCGACAGGAAGATTCGTGGTCAACACAGCAAGCTATGAATGAAAGGTTGTTAATCAGCGCAAGTTAGAGATTTGACACTCTTCACCTCTTTTGCAATGGCGAGTGAACGCTTTGGAATCTCCGAATTCGCCAGCATTCGTGCTTCACTGTTGAAGAAGAATTTGTAATGCGGAACCGTGTCTTCACTTGGTATGGGCTCTGCAGGTGGCACAGTGAGGTCGCAATACTCAAACCGCACTTGCGTCGCCCAGTCAACATACGCCTTGCGCCGCTCTTCTTCCGTTTCGCCAACTTGTATTGATGTGAGATCGAATGATGATGAATTCATGATCTTGGGTAGGGATGCGTGCAGCCTATCAACGAAGGCGTCACCCTTTGTCTCTCGCAAAGAACGATCGATAGCGTTCGCGGTCATCAGAATTCGCTGACAGAATGCGAGTAACTTCTGATTCTCATCTGATAAGGCTGGAGACGATTCCTTCTCCTTGCCCTTGCCCTTGCCCTTGCCCTTGCCCGTTGTCATCCGTTTCTGTTCCTCTGTCATCTCCTCTTCTTCGGGTTCTGCGAGCTTGACTCCCTCCAGCCCTTTAATGGCTGCTTGTGCTTGTATGACGATAGCTTCAAGCAATTCACGAGGCCCGGCGCTGCCTTCATAGACGATTGTGCGTTCTCGGATTACCGACTTGCCTTTGCCAGCTTTCTTTGGGGCGACAGTTTTGATCGACCCGGCAACCATGATAGGCATGGCCATCATACTCGCCAGCGCCTCATGATTGGAAATAGTCTAGGTGGAGAACATATGTTTAAACGTACAGTCCTCTCCAAGGAAAGTTACTCACTTCAAGCCATTCCAACAATTCAAAGTACAGAACGGACCGATCAGACATGTCGGACAGAGAATCATTTCGGAGAAGAGTCGAGCAAAGGAAGTTGAAGCGCCTCCGAAGATGTGCCAGGGCAGTAGGATGGACCATATAATCACTTGTGAGAGCCCCATCGACCCTGTGGAGCGAGGGAAGATAGACACGTATTTGGGAAAGGAGTAAACCGATCTTTTCATCTTTGACACGTTGTTGAGCTTGTGCCTCGAGTTGTCCAGATGTCTGGCAATCTTGAGTTTCAAAATCAGTGTTACCGAATAGTGCAACTCACATCCTCGCGGCCATCGCCCGCATATCCAGTGCCACCTCGTGCTTTCTTCCCGACTGGCAAAGACATATAGTATGTGTCGTCGTCGTCATCATCCCCGTTTATGACAGATGAATGAGGATGAAGATCCATCTTGCGTTTCTTGGTCGTTTTTGCCTTCGAAGCTCCCTGACTCTGCTCGTCTCCTAACTGGCGCCTTTGCTCCACAAACATTGTTTCCAGCATTGCAAGACCAACGCCCAGTATAACACCCTGCAGGCTCGAGCAGTGAAACAAGCTGACGTCGATGGATGCATTTGGACGGCTAGTCCCAGGATTGATTGTTTCACCACATGCAAAACAAAATTCGATGTTGCAGTTCGGGCAGGATTGCTTCACAATACAACGCAGATGTTCGATATAGATCGAGAACTCGGGCTGTCGGAAAAGTGAGCGATCGGACAAAAAGTATATCATATCACTATAACTCACAAAAATCGGAAAGAAATCACTTCTCTTTCGATCAATATCGTACCCGCAAGACTGAGGACAGGGGCATTTGTTGTTGCTCAGGAAGTCATACAGAGCAAAGAGAAACGACTGTTCATTGCCCTCAGGACAACCTCTCATCCAGTCACCTTGCATCATAAGTTTGATCGGTTCCTTGGATTCCGGCAGAGTAGCGTATTCGGGTTCTTCTTCCACTTCGATGACTTCCTCGCGGCGATCCTTGGAGAAAAATATGCCTGCAGTACGTTAGCTGTCAGGTCACACGGTCAAGGATCCATACTTGCCTGCGTATGGGTCAACCTCCCCTGTGTTTCGCTTTCCCTCATAATCGGAATCGTAGTCAATGTAATCGACTAGGAGGTGGCTGATGAGCGTGCATACCAACAGCGTCACGATGAACCCACCATCGTCGTTATTATCTTGCATATCGAGATCCTCGTCCACATCCACATGCTCTGGGGTCTGAAATCCATCAACACAGAACATTGAGTCATCAAGAGAGGGTACGTACGGAGGTACAGGGGGTTTGTGAAGGGCTCATTAGACCTGTTGGGCTAACTGGTGCCATGCGTACGTCTTCGTCGCCGTCTGTCACGCACGCAAATTCTCCATCGAAAATGCGTTCCGCTGCCTGCATGACATCCTTGTATTTGCGCAAAGCTGTCCGCGCTTGCGGTACGGTTGCACCCTATCGTTGACAAGGAATCGGAATCGAACGTTTCAAGCAATGCCACTGACGAGGGCGTACCATCTCCACGAGCTGTTGTATTTCTTTATCCATGTGGTTGCGGTGAGTGACAGACGACTGAGTTGGACGAGGACAATGTGTACCATTACTAGTACGCGACCTTGATAAACTCAAATCCATGTCACGCCGTGACAGTCACGTGTTTTCAGGAAAAAATAATAATTTAAAATAAACTGTCTCACAAAGGCCCAGACCAAAGAAAAAATTAGTGATGGGTGCACCAGAAGAACCAGTAAAACTAAGGCAGATCACGAAGCTTTGAGGGCTCAAAAATAAACGACCGAAACATTGCCAGAGGCAAATCTGGACAGTAGGTACTCGTCAAGAAAGTGTTAGTAAGCAACGCATACAAAGTAAATGGTACACACAACGCCCGCTTCTCGGGCCAGCCAAATGAAGTGGTTTATTGCCGACAAGTGGGGCAAAATAGAAAGGAGCAAAGATCAGCTCTTCGGAAGGGGAGGGCGGTCATCACGATCGTATCCAAGAGGATACGAGGACAGATCGTTCATGAGTGCCAGAGTGTCCAAACTGGCCCGCCGATGCTCCTGGGGGCCTGAAGGGGGGTGGATCGTTTCCGTTCCTCCGTGATCTATTTGGAAAGGGAAATTTCCAAGTCCCGATGAAGCTGTGGATAATTGAGAGCCGGTTGACATGCCCAAAATACGGCGGTTTGGAGGATTCAACGGAGGCAGTGAAGCCTCGACTTCTGTGGCTGTAGCCCCAGGTGACGTGGGGAAGGGAGCGGCGGATCCCGCGGCAGCTAATGGGGCTGGCGACTGAGTCGCTGACGAGTACTGTTGAGCAAGTGGGGAACGAGGTGGAGAGCGAACAGGACGCGAAGCTATCGGCGACGGTGGGACAAACGGGAATGATTCAAGAATGGAGTCTGCTCGGGTAGATGTCGTGGAGACCATGGATGTTCCTGACATTCGTTTGGATCTATCGAGACCCTGAGCGCGAGCTTGAGCTTGAGCGTGAGCCAAGGCACGTTGCTGCTGCTCCTGGAGCGTGCTAGAAGGGGCGGGAGAAGGCATGGAAATGTTGAGTGGCGACTTTTGATCGGAACGTGCACTAGATAAGTTGGTGTTGACTCTCGTGGCATTGACATCACCCGCCGATCGCGGCTGTGCGGCCGAAACAGGTTTGCTTGAATCTACTCCAGGTCGCGAATCAAAAGAGGTAACCAAATCCTGGTCAGACGGCGTTTGATGATCTCCAAACGGATCACTGCGAGCAGAGAGTTCATGTTCCTCATCAGCCTCACTGACAATGTCCGCGGGACCAAATGAAGTCGCAGCAAGGGGCGAACGGATGGAGGGACGAGATGGAATGGAAGGGGGCTTCAAACTATCTGAGGAAAGATGCGAGGCTGGTGTCACAGTGCCTGATGTATGGATGACCTCTGCTCTGACTTTGCCAACAACCTGCCGGACGGCACCCTGAGTGTGCGTGACAATCATGGGAGCTTCGTTCAAGAAGTCACTAGAGTAACTAGCGTTCGATCCGTATGAAGCCCTGGATACACCTGAGCGCTGAGATTGGGCATATTGTGGAGAGGGGTTGGGTAAAGTGTCGAGTGAACCACGAGGGCTGTCTAATACGAGGTCCGTAGGACGAGCTGGGCGTAATGGAGAATTGGGTGGGAAGGTACCGGATTCAGAGTGTGGAGAAGGTGGTTGAACAGAACCAGATGACACCAGGGCAATTGGGATAACGTTGGTTCCATTCGTGGTTGTCGAGGTTGTCTGGATGGAGTGTCCATCATCAAATGGATTGCCTGCAGATTGCCTACCGGAGGCGCGACGCGCGGAGGAGGTATGAGAAGTTCGAGACCGAGGATCAAGATCGATGACGCTAGCCCCCGTGGAGGAGTACACTCGGACAGTACCCGCCGGGGTGGGCGGCGTCGACGGCGGCGTCAGGGACGGTTGAGTTTTTTCTATCGGATCGGGGCGATTAAGGACCGCCTCCGCAGGAGCAGGGACGTCTGGTTTGGGTTCGATAATCGCGTCACGAGATTGACGTGCACGTTGACGACGGCGGTACAAGAAGAAGACGAGCAAGGCGCCTATGAGGACAAGCAGAACTGCAGCTATTGCGCCAGCAAGTGCACCGGAACTGACGCCTCCACCACCACTGCTGCTGCTGTTCGAGGGGTTTGGCTGACAAGTGAACGTTGGGCATGCGTTACATGACCTGGATAGTTTATTAGATCTGAGATAAATAGGCATAGTTTATATCACTGACTGGCTGATCTGGATGCAGCTCTCGTCCGCAGAGCAAGTGCAGGTGGGCGGGAGGGATGGGCAGGAAACGCAACGCCTTGGTAGAAGATCCAGATGCATGAAAAGACAAAGAAAGAGAGAAAGGAGTGTGCGTTTTCAGATGGAGCTGGGTAATGATGTGGTCAAACCTCAACCGGGATGACGAGCGAGCGGCGTCGTAATGGGAGGATGAGGACTGATTTCACTTTTCCCACAGTCGTAGAGGTTCTACGACGTATTTGACTCGTTCTCCGTTTGACTGCCCCCGTCATACGAGTCCGACGACAGCGTTACGCCCATTCCCAAAGGCTCTGCCATGTCACCCGTAGCGTTCATATTCAAGATCGTTGCGTCGAAGATACGTGTCTCCCGTTCACTTCTCCCTGAATAGTAATCCTTGGTGCGAGCAACGGTATCTTTCAGCCTCTGTCCGCCTGGAACAATTAAATCTCGACTGGCAGTGTCGCCACCCTCGTTTCACCGTTTCCCCCTTAAGTATGCTTGTACATACGAATAAGTAGTCGGTCAACCTCAGGGACGTCCCTGAGCACCTTTTGCAGATCAGGGGGCTGTGTGAATATTTGACAGGCCGGCCGCAGCTTCGTGCCGTTTTACATCCAATTCCAAGGCTGCGTCTGATACCATGGCTATCGCGGTACAAAACCTTACCTTCTATCACTGGCATGGCAGCACAGATAACCCACCCTCGCTTTCCAATATCTCCCTCCAACTTCCATCGGGATCCAGAACGATCATAGTCGGCGCAAACGGTGGTACGTGTTTCACCGCTCTGTCGCGAGAGACCGCAATCGTCAAACATCAAGCGACTTGCGTCCCAAATGATAGCGGGAAAGTCCACCTTGCTACAGATCCTCGCAGGGAAACGACTCATTAAAAACGCACACGTCCGCATAAACGACAGGGATGTATTCTCGGATTCACCCCCTGGCATCGCTTTCCTCGGCACAGAATGGTCGGTCTGTGCTCAGTCGAGCTGTTATTCATTGACCCCTACTTGATCGGTCAGGGCGATGAATCCTGTGGTGCGGAGCGATATCGTGGTATCCGCCTTCCTAGACTCCGTTGGAGGCTATAGACATAAAGAGCGCAGGGATAGACTGCTTGATATCTTGGATATAGACCTGGACTGGCATATGCATACAATATCCGACGGAGAGCGGCGCCGTGTTCAACTGTGTATGGGACTCATGGCGCCCTATGAAGTTCTACTATTAGATGAAGTCAGTTCATTTCCGTTTCGCATTCCCAGAACTCATTCTGCGCCCATCACTAGGTTACGGTTGATCTAGATGTCTTGGTTCGCAACGAGTTGCTCACGTTCCTTCGTGACGATAGTATCGCGCGCGGAGCGACCATCGTTTGTGCGTGATAATCGTCTCCCCCGGATTACCATCTTACATCCGTCAAGATGCCACACACATATACGATGGACTGACTCCGAGCTTGTCTCCGACACACCTTGCACATATGCGCCTTGGTTCTTTCTTGACAGAACCTACTCCCTGGTCATTCAATAATGCGATCCTGTATGAAACTGCTTTGCAGTGGCTGAAGGAGGATCGTGACCATCGTCGTGAGCTCGAGAAACATGGCCGCAAGCCCCGAGGAGCTCGACGAAATGTCGGTGGTGATTTTCTCACATCACCTCCACTGACCAGTAGTTTCAGGATGTTCCAACAGATTCAGAGCATTTCTACAAGAAGTGAGTGTTCAGTATGTAGCTGTAGCGTTTTTGTTGCTGATGACTGCTTTTCAGATACGACTACACGCACTAGATCATCAGACTTCGTGGCCACCATAGCCTTGCAACCTCTCAGGTAGAGATCCAGAAAAGCTAGATCTTGCATTCAACTGCTTAGACCCGGTATATTAATTGCTGCAACGTGTGGTATGTCACGTATACATACAAAATCCATCTTGCTCAATCATGCCTATTGGACTCCGAGTCGTCCAATATTTCTTCAAGCGGTTTCTTCGCTGCCCACTGACCATCGATCATAGTCAATTCTCTTCGCCGTCGAGACTCATATCCGAGTGCGCGATTTCAAAAGCAGCGCTACACGTATCCTATCCAAACCTTAATTCTAGTCCTTCTCGAGACTGTCATAACCCAGCTTCAGGAAGCACCAGTCCTATCACGCTGTAGCGTTCCTGCAAAGGCAAAAGAGTGTGAACTATCATTGCGGGCTACGACAACGGACATTCGTAGACAGTGAGACATCATTCCGAACATTTCAATCAGAAAAAGCTTCCTTTTCGTCGTCCCAGCCGAAGATCTCTGGAGCAATCCCGAGCTGACGGAGCATGGTACCCAAGTTGTGGGAACCGACGTCGTCGTCTTCTTCAGGAGCCAGTCGTCCCGTAGTGCAAGATGTCACCGATGGATCGAAGTCACAAGATTCTTCAGCGGCGTCTGTGGGTTTGGTGTCCCAACCCCAAGGCGCGTTGCTGTTGTTGGTGCTCTCCCAGTCATGTGACCTGCGGATGAGCGTCGCCTTTCCTGCAAAGTCGCCAGTGTCCTTGATAGCGTCCCAGACGTCATAGGCGACTTCTCTGCCTGCCTCTATCCATTTTCCCGCAAGCCTAACGAGGACTTCTTCTTCATTGTTCTCCTTCACTTTGATGGCACGCTTGAGAATCTGTAACTTGCGTTCGAGTGCTTGGAGCGCTGGTGTGAGGCGTATTGTACGTGAATCCGCTGAAGGAACCCCATTGACGAGTGGCGATTTAAACTGAGTAACGGGTCCTGCTGTATTCGAAGCTTTGTGCCGTGGAGGGATGGTAGATCCCTTTCGATTAATGTTATCGTGCCTCGTTTCAAGCGTAGTAGCGCTACTGATGGATCCAATCTTCCCGCTACTTATGATCTGGGCTGGCTCGTTCATGACGACGGGATGCTTCAACGGTGGACGAAATGGAGCCACCAACTTTTTGAGTTGGTGGCGTTGTGAAGCCATGGTTGCGCGCCTTGGGGCAGGAGGTGCATAAAGGCTGGAGCCAAGGTTCTATACGATCATGGAATACTTGTCTCCACAGGGAACATAATACTTACTAGACGTTTGTTCGGTTGTGAGCCATACGGTTCGTCAGGCTACGCGCAAGAAGCGTCAGTGGGCAATGGGGTAAAAGAGTCTTACTCGACCATACATCAGCGATCCGCTTTCTGGGGGGCTCAGAATCATCATCAATATGCGTGGCGGGACCAATCTGCGAACAACATTTATCAGTCTCTGGCGATGTTGCAACTTCAGCAGCGTCGTGGTTGTGGAGGTCCTCGATTTTTGAACGAGAATCATCATGAGCGACCAGTACTTCATGGTCGTCATGAACGTCTTCACGAGAACTTGCGCAGCCGTCTGCTTCAACAGCCACCACCTACGCGAGATATACAATTCAGTAGAAGTGTATCTAGAAGCTAAATTGCTCAAACCATTTTCGAGGGCTCGACGTCACCGATCGAGGACTGAGATGATGCATAAGGCGAAGAGGAGAATAGCTGCGGTGGACTAGAGCTAGGAGGCAGGGAAGGGAGAATGTCCTCGTAGGGACAATCGATGTCCTCTTGAGCCTTTTCTTCATCCGTCAGACGAGTGAGACCAGTAGTCCATGCGTAATCTAGCGAGCGATCGTCTGGGTCCATTTCTCTTTCATCACGCGGGGATGTCGCTGGGGAGACCGTCCTTGGACGCAAAACGGGTGACTCCTGATGATAAGTAATCATTGGAGCCTTGGCGTCACTGAGATTTGTTGATGGTATGAATCTGCCTGCGGGATCGACCACACACTTTGACTGGGGCTAGACAAAAGATGAGTGCTCAAGGACGGGCATTTCAAGCATTTGCCTTACGACTTCCTCGGGAATCGCAGGAAGAATGGCCTGGTCAAAATTACTCTGGGGACAGGCGCAGCTGTGTTCGTGGCCCATTCTGTTTGCTTCCGTCTGGATATCTAAAGGCTGCTGATCGGACTGCATATATGCGCGTAAGAAATGACAGTAGTGGACGAATGAGAGCTCGAGAATGTGATTGTACCTTTGGGGGATGGATTCGGCTTTGTTCCTCCTGGACTGCGATGTCACGCCCATTCGTGTGCGTTACATGTACCTGGGTATATGCACATTAGCAATCAAGTCAAAAAGTACTCTCAAAGGTGCTCGCATCAGGAGAGGGTAAACTGAGCTCATTTGGGGCCGAATCTTCATTTACTGCAGTGTTACCAGGCTCATGTTCTGGGTCGTGATCCACAACTATGCTTTCGACCAGTGAGTTTCGCTCGGTGTTGCTTCGCATCAAATGAACAATAGTATGAGCGTCCATGGCGAATACGTGCTTTAGGAGTCGACAACTAGTGTTGCTCTTGGATAGATGTTGGTGTTGAGTAAGTGGACGAGCGTCGAGCATCCGAAGACCAAGGGGGTGAGTCACGTGGCTTGGAGATGTAGGGGACCGTCACGGACACGGTGTTCGGCAATTATTACTTGTAGAACACCGGCCGTGCGATTCTGCACCGGCACCACTCAGCTCGTGCTGCCCTAGTGGATTGTTGTCGAGCTCCGAGAGATGCATAGTTGGATTCGCGCAACCCGAAAGTGTGGGGTCGAACTTGGGAATGGTACCTCCCGTGCCCTCAAAGTAAATGATGAATCGATGACCTCTCGGATTTGAACCGAAGCATGTTGTCTGAGGAACCATACATCATGAGAATCCGAGAGGAATGACGGACATGGAGATTATCTATTTTTGCAAGCACATGTCATTTACGGACAGTACGGACTCGAGGGTCACCTTTTTCGCTCCGCTTGCGAAGCTTCTCCTGCCGCTTGCTGAGCGTGCCTTTTTCACTGGTAGATGCTTCTGTGGACTTGTCCGATGACCGACCAATCATAGGGCCGACTATGTTACACCAGAGTTTGTATACGGCGTATGACGGGATCTTGGCTTCATCAGTGTTCTCCCGGGAAAAAGTAGGGCCAAATCATACCAGTAGGTAAAAATACCAAAACCAGTCACCGAACGCACCACTTCCTATTTGACATGCCCCTACATGCACAGGTGAGTTATAATAGTGGTAGGCGCAACCTGAACGTACAAGTGACATATAAAATGTCAAAACACCATTCGATAATACCGGGTTGATTGAGGTCTTGGCCAGACGAAATGATTGCTCCAGTTGTGGGGTCGCGTCGAGATGTCCCAATGCTTTCCAAGTATCGGGACAAAAACAGCGCAGGAAGATAAGTCATGACATATATAGCCAGAGAACCCCTTGAAGGGGGTAGGGAACCCCGCCTAAACAGTAGGCGGAGCAAAATCGATAGTACAGTAGGGAGGAACATCCCAAAACGAAGAATTCTGATAACATGTTCATTCTGTCCAGCTGTGACAGTTAGCAGTTATCCTGTCGTAGGAGACAACGATGAGTACCTATACGTTTTGCTGCACCCTGAGCCATCTGGGCACGAGGTGGGACAGGAGCGAAAAATCGGCGACAGTTAGTAACTTAGTACTGGCACGACTCGCGACAGGAGGTCTCGACAACTCCGAATGGAATCCGTGGGAAAAGCACGGTCAAATACCCCTAAGATTTGAGAACGCTTGGAAGGCTTAAGCCTCGTCCTTCGTCCTGCTTGTCAATGAGAAAGTCGAGAGTCATACGGTCGTCTCCGAACGGAGGTAGGCACTGTCAGTTTGTTGTTCTTTCGTAGTTGTCAACACCCGTTCATGGTACCAAATACATCAGGAGGAGCACTTTATGACGTTACCGCTTGATGCTCTTTCGTGGGCCTGTCCTCCAATCAGAGCTCTCACAAATCGATAAAAAAGGCAATTAAGGGTCTCATGAGAAAGTACTTTGCCGAAAACTGGTCAGGACTAGTCAGGACCATTTTTTGGTTCACAGATATATAACCCAAGCCCGCGGCGGCATAGTACAGCAGTATAGCTCAGGCTACAATTCATTCTTATCCACCGTTAAGTACTGAGGTTCTTCTTTGTGCGCCGGCTGACATAGTAAAACGTATTACAATGTGCAATGGGGATAAGGAAAAGGTGCCAACGAACCTTCTCCAAGCAAAATGTCGACGATGTTCATGAGCTGATCCTACCTCTTATCGTCTTCAAGTTGCCATGCGATCGTCTGGTCTTCCCTCGGTGTAAGCGCATGATTGAGCGGTCGCGTGGGTTTTCCCTCGCATTCGAGTGTCGTTGTCAATGGCACCCAGCCAGGCAACTGCCACTTCTTTCTGTGAAACGGTCAAGCTCGGAACGCGGAGCGCCCACAGACAACGACCCGTGCCATGCGTGACTAACCCTGTAGAATAATTCGATTTAGAATGAACACACGTGTGTCGGTATCCGAACGTGCATCCACCTCACCTTTGGGCCACACTTAATCCCGTACCTCACTAGCAAAAATCCCGCACGAACATGCGCGCGGGCACACGGACCTGCCCATCGCCTAGGATTTCCCCCATCAACTTTTTCGCCTCTTCGACGCTTGCATCATCGGAAAGCGTCCGATACTTCTCCACAAGCCGCTCCGCGATCGGGCGCGGGTAATACCGCAAGATGTTCGGAAAGACGTCGCGTGGTTCGCGAACAGGGTGCGCGATCGAGTAGAGGTACCATTCCTCAGCAAGATCCCCGATGATGATGTTCGTCACGCCCTTTTCAGGGAGTTTACGTGCGAGATTGCCGGAGCGCTGCCACGTCATTGGGTCGGGGGAGATGGGAATCCAGGTGCCGTCAAGGCATCCTCGGTATGTTCCGTTCTCGACCCCGACTTCGTCTGTCTCAAGGAAGTGTAAGGTGGCGGCGGGAATGAGCGATGGGTCACAGAGAGTCGTAAGAGTTGAGGGCGACGCAGGATCTAGGTTGAGGACGCGATAGAGCGCTGCAAATTGGGGCCGGAGCTCTGCCGCAGTCTTAGGGGTCGTGCTGTGTGAAGAGGTACTTTGTGAATGAGAATGAAATCTGTGAACGAGTCAGTCTGAGCACAGGATCGCACAGGATCGCATTGGACTGGAGGAGAGCAGATTTGATGGGGGAATTCTGGCAATCGGGGGGGTGGTTCTATTCTCCCTACTCACCACCTGAAAGCACACGGCTGTACATTTATCGGGTCACCTGCCCAGAATCTATGAGCCCCGTGTCTAACCACAGACAAGCGACGATTACCTCCAAATCCTACAATGTTTTCCCGAACCCATTGCAATGCAAGCCATGGATCCTTGAATCCAAAGTTCCCGTCGATCTTCGGCTCATCGCACACAAGGAAACCCAACACCGAAAGACGGTATCCGACGTGAACCCGGACCTCTGAGCGTTCTTGAGCTACATATTGCGCTTGAATGATAAGTCCGTGGGGAGAGCCCCACTGGAGGAACCTGCGTCCGCAGATTCATTGATCACGGCGAATCCTTGCCACAAGAAAAGGCAGCGTACCCTCCGTGGATGTAGACCTTGACCGGAAACCTGGATTCACGCGTGAACGATGACGGGAATGCGATGTTCACAAAGAGGCTGTTAATTTTTCGGTCGAGGAGGTGATCTAAAGTCGCGCCCATGACTTATGGATCTTCCGACGGTTCGCCGAGACTGTTCCTATCGACTGGGGGAGTTCCTAGGAGCAATTCAACATTTAGGTGCTCATTCCAAGTAGTTGGGATTAAAATACGTACCCGCGCCCATTCCATGATTGTCAGGCTGATAAAAGTCTACGCATGCAATGAGTCCGTGTGCACATCAACACGATGCGTGGTCACTCGCGTCTGGACTCGTAGATATAATCCTTGCCCTCGTAGCGGTAACCCTCGGGGAGCGGTCGTGGGTCTGTGAACCGGGCAGGCGGCAAAGCATAGGGAACTTCTATGGCTATGTGAGGTTTACCAACTCTGGCCTGCATTCACGTACCAAGGAAAACGGCTGCCCCGTTGCTTGTCCGGCCACCCCTAATCGGCCCATATTTGGTCTCGAACGACACGTACAACCGTGCTGCAAGTCCTGGGGAATGTGGGGAATGTACATATCAGTTTGATAGCTCCATTTATCCACTGTGATCACAGTTTCAGCTTGAAAGGCACGATCACCGGAGTGGCGGACTCCATTAGGAATGCGTCACGAAAGTAGTCAACTCCACTACCGTATCATCGCGGGAGCATCCTCCACTAGAAGAGCAACAACATGGAGAGGACGGATCCGGGTGGACGATTGATTTCACCCGAGCGAGTCGCAAAGGAGGGGTATGTTACCGGAACTTGAAGCCTCCAAGCGCTTCAACTATCGTGTCGTTTAGTAACTTTAGTTAGTTCCGAACCTGCACGGTTGTATCCTCTACAAAGCTGACCTCATACTCATTTGTGCTGAACCCAGCTTCATGATAGAATGGGCATTCAAATTTCAAAGAGACCCTAGGATGTTGACATCCCATACATCGACGCTCCTTTGATGTCGGTGCGCGTATTAATCTAATATGCGAGAAGGATATCAGGAGAACTGGCGGGAGCTTACCGGCACCGAAAGCATGTATGGACGGCTCAGGCTGTCAACTTGTATGTATATGGCACACTGAACCATTGGAGTTTGCTATGTGCGCCACAGTACTAGTGACGCCAGCGAGAGACCGTGACGCAAGTTCTTTTCATCCACCAATCAGCACAAGAAAGCACTACGACTGCCTGTGTAACCACGACTCGCTATGGACGGTGAGGAAGAAAGCAAGGGCGAGTTGGGTCAGCAAGCCCTTCAAGCCAACAAAGAACACTTGGACGCTCTGAAAACATACATCCAACGACTCGAATCTGAGCTGGAGAAACTCGACAAGCTAGTTGTACGTCTACTCGTCTTCTTTCAAGGTCGTTTTCAGCGAACGTAAACCACAGGAGACTGTCGATACCATTGACGAGTCCGATCTAGATGTAGGGAGCTCCGTCGCCATTCCTGGTTCCGTCAGAGCAACAGCGCCGATTGCAACAAAAGAACTGCTGTCTCCCGTGCGTGAAATCCATCGGATCCTTTTGTACAGGTGACAACTCCTTCAGGAATCTCCATTTCATGAAGATACTCTGAAACGTGGCCGCTACCAGAGCTTCAGTGAAGTACATCCGAGTATGTTTTAGTTTCGGTCCACCGATTATATCCAACGCCTCTTTTAGTGAAGCCCAAGGAACTGGAAGCCCTCTCGGAGGCAGTACGAGCCGAAAGCTATCGGAAACATGCGTTGGATATTCAAAGAAGGTGTGCTCGTTATCATAGAATTCGCTTGCCATTCATGTCTCCGATAGCAGGGGTCTCGCAGCATTTCCAAATATCAATGCACATCCCCTCGGGCGAGATGCAGAGGGTACTGACTGGGATCGGATTGCCGAAAAGGTAGCATTTGATCCTTACCTCGCTGTGGGCTACTCAATGCTCACAGGTGTCCGCTATCTCTATGACCACGCGTACAGC
The DNA here is from genome assembly GCA_038091275.1 of Tylopilus subfusipes. Lineage (NCBI taxonomy): Eukaryota > Fungi > Basidiomycota > Agaricomycetes > Boletales > Boletaceae > Tylopilus > Tylopilus subfusipes. The sequence continues at coordinate 23,646 of JBBPOB010000098.1, forward strand.
AAGAGAATGCGAGATACGATGGCTCGGAGAACAACATCCTGAATTCAACCACCAACCTTGGAGCAAAGAAGAGGTGGTCAATGTCAAGTCCCTTGCAACTGAGTTTACGGATGGTCGGCCAGATTGGGTGGACGTCGCTAAGAGGCTAGGCGTGAGGCGTAAAATCTGCAGGACTTTTAAAAATCTAACGAGTGGGTTATAGACGAGACGTACGCCGCTAGATTGCATGCGGCACGCAACTTCGCGGAAGGTGCATCAGTGGACAACGGACGCTGACGAACGTCTTCTCAAGGCGATCCGTATGTATGGGCATGACAACTGGCATCTTGGTTTGTTCACACCCTTCTTCTTCATATCTTTGCTGAAAGGGGTTGATTACAGTTGCACGCTATGTTTCGGAAGACGCGACTCCTTCACAATGCAGTAACAGGTTCGAAAAAACTCTAGACGGGTCCATCAAACACACGGCCTGGTCCCCAGAAGAAGATGCCCGTCTGTGCGCTGCTGTCGCTGCCTACGGTTCTTCATGGGTGGACGTTGCTGCCAGTATACCCGGCCGACACAACGATCAGTGCCGAGATCGCTGGACCGAACAAGTGAATCCAAGTATCAATAAAAGTCAATGGTCGGAAGAGGAGGACAGGATCTTGCTCGATTATGTACGTGAACACGAGAATCCGTCCTGGAAAGAGATTTCTGAACGTCTGCACACCGGGAGGACGGAAGCTATGGTAACGTGACATTTCTATACTGTTCTGTGACCGTTGAGACATTACTTGCCTAGTGTCGTAACCGGTATGCAGTTCTGCAGAAGGATAAGAACACAGTTCTGGCCATGTCCGCAGTAACTTCTGAAGTCCCAATCGCTTCAGTTGGCCCGGCACCTGTGTCATCTGGTTCCAAGTCATCGAGCTCAAACACCTTCCGCTTCAAATCCTCTTTTCCTGATGTAAACTCCTGTTCAGCGGCAGCGGCTCCGCCCCACACAGAAAATCCAGACCAATTCGTATTCCTCGAACCGGTGGTAAGCTCAAATCCCGAGTCACATAAATATCACAAGCGCCAGCGCCAGCAACCCTCAACGAGATTTGATGTCCTGTTCCCGAATACCACGGCTATGCCACCATCAAAGAAGCGCAAAACGAGGTCGCATATTACGAAATCTAAAAAACCCGCGAGGGAAGCTCAGCAGGAGTCGGCAAGCTGAAACCTGGCCGGTCAGCGCGAGACGTTCGTAATGTCGGACGTTTCTGATGCATTGTGGTCCTGTCCCTCTTAATGACATGCTTTTCAAGTATACCCAAGCACGCTGGGTCGCGTTGAGTTGGACATATCGACAGAATACGGAGACGGTTCAACAAGATGATACACAACTTGGAAAATGGTGGTGGCAAGCATCACTGTTGCATCACATTCCACCGTTTTCGCGGGTACATCGACGCCTCGTAATTGACGATATGCCCGAGTAGCTCACCATCCTCCTGCCCTAAGTTGTCTTCTGTAGCTGTCAATAAGTTCTTGAGAGATTCCTGGACCAGCCCCGCAGTCTTTAATTTGCGTTCAAGGGACGGAAGAGCTGCCTTCTTTGGTGGTGAAGCCTGAAGAAATTATCAGCCATGATTGAGAAGCGACGGTTTAAACTGGTAACGCACTGGCGTTTTCAAGTACGTATGTTTTGGTGGGAGAGACGGAAAATAAGACGAGAGGGAGCGTAACGTGGTCGGTATAATAGGAGCTGTACCCTCATCGTCAGAGGGTAACAGCTCTGGTGAACTCTCGCGCGATGGAGGAAGCTCCAGCGATGTTTCTCCCGATATGCCTAGAAACAGGTTGAATACATGACGATGATCCAACGCGAACAATACCGACGAGCTGATCGGGAAGCGAGGGCGATATTATGGAGGTCCTTTCCTTTCAACCCCTTATCATTGCACGCAAGGAGTACGTCGGCCGCTGTAGGTACGGCCCTGTTGGCTAAATTTGAATACTCGTGGGCTTGTTCGTACAGCGCCTGGACGACTAGTGACGCAGATCTAGGAGCATTCGGAGAGACAGGACAGCTCTAAAGAGAACGCACATGCAACCACCTCGAGTTCCAATCTCTGCAGTGCTTGGGGCTCGATGGACTCGAATTCCGCAATCTTCAATCGGGACACGATCAATTTCCGGACCTGCTTGGAGGCGATTTCCGGAGATATCGTCGGGATGTCTGGAGCGGTGGGTGGACCAGGGGGTGGACTCGGGGCCTTGGCTGGCTGGAGCGCATAGAGCGGGTAGCCAGGTGGCGGTTGCGGAAAGTGGGGCGTAAAGTGTGGAAGCGCGGTCGCGGCCGCCATGGGCTGACCGGGCGGGGGGATTGGATAGGCTGGGTAGGGTGCCTGATAGGTCGCATAGGGTGGATAGCCTGCGAACATGGTCGCCATGATGGATGGGTTCATGGGCAACATGTGCGTGCGACAAGTTCGGGTTCAACGTTCAACCTCGTTCTTGTCTTCCTCCTTGTCCTAGAAATATTTAGATTCATGAGCCAATCCTTGTTTACGCCAGCATCTCATTCAATATCACCTCCGGTTCAGACCGACTCGTTCCGCAGCAGCAGGCCAAACATCGTGGGCCCCGATACCCCAGAATATCCGTACCCAATCCAACTCGAAGGAACTGTGCAACATGGCTTTGGAAGAGGGAGCAAGGACCTCGGGTGTCCAACCGGTGCGGTCCTAGCTCCTCTCCGTAATCTCGTTCCTTACTGCGCGTCCACACCTAGCCAATCTGCCTGAGGAATCCATCACACGCATGACTAGCGCTGCCAAGCCTGGGGTATACTATGGATATGCCCGAGTGTATACCGTAAACGATCAACCGTCCGAGCTGTCCACCGAAGACCACATCGTATTGCCGATGGTGATGAGTCTGGGATGGAACCCATTTTACAAAAACGAACGGATGACGGTAGTATGCATCGCGGTGTCTTCGCCAAACTCCACTGCTCAAAAACTTGCCCGCAGGAGATCCACATCATGCATAACTTCCATTCCGACTTTTACGGATACAACTTGAAAGCACTCGTACTAGGATACATCCGTCCCGAGCTTGACTACATTTCCCGAGGTAAGTGTATCATCCCTACAGGATAACGTCCAATGATTAACTCGAGGGAACAGAGGCGCTCATAGACGACATAGAAACTGACAAGAAGGTGGCCCGTAATTCGTTAGCAAGGCCAGACTATGAAAAATACTCGTCAGATCCATTTTTCAGCATCTGAAGACGATAGCGATATTGTCGCAGTTGTATACCATACGACGTTGATGCAGATATTAGACCAACAAGTTGTGTTGTACGTGAACATAGAGTGCAACTCGTACGAGTTCGATCTGTCTACCGAGAAACGCGAGACCGTCAACTTGGCGAAATGAACAAACTGATGGCGTACGCACCTGCCTAGACACGTCTCTTCTTTTTCGACCTCGTCCCACCAATCTTTATCTTCGTTCTATCCTCGACTTCGGCGACCAGCGGTCGTATCCTGTCCCCCTCGCTCGTCAAGAACACGCCTTCGACAGCAAATCTGCCCTTTCCAAACCCTGCAAAGTGCAACGCGAGCGATATGCGTCCCTTGTCCCTGATGACTTCTTCCAGCCGCCGAAAGGCGTGTATCGCACACTGGTACCCTGCCTCGTGCGACTTGCGGTTCGAACCCTTGAAGCCACAACTCCCACCGCTCCACCAGCCATGTGGGAGCAGTTTTCCGTCGGGTCCACAGAGGTAGACTTTGGTGTTGTTCCTGCTGAACGTGCCGTGGAAGTGGTATTTCGGAGGGTGTGCGAAACTTTTCGAGACCTGGGCGGACACTTTGGATCGCGTCAGCGGGTTTGGGACGGTGTCATACGGAATGGGTGGTCCTGTAGGGGGGAAGTCCAAGGATGGTGGAGTCGGGACCCGAGCGGACGTGGACAGCGACGCGGGCTTGGAGGGCGCTGGGTTTGGACGCGACGCGCTATGCAGGGCGAGTCGTAGAGGAGAGGTCGACCATCGCAAGGCCATTTCTGAAGTGAAAAAACTTCGTGGGAACGCCAACCTGAACGCTCTTTGAATTCGGACGTCACCGGAAACCTCTCTAGCCCACTCAAAGCAATGGCAGTACGTAGTAGCCCCTGCACGCTAACAACGCTACTGAAAGGTCCTTGCATCAGTTCTCCACTGTCTTCTACAACTCGATTGCGAAGCGGAACAGTACGTGGTGCAAGTACGCTCGCAGCAATAAACCTCAATCAAATTTTGCGCAGGTATCTTCATTTCCACCATCTTTGCCGGGGCGTTCGCGTTTGGCGTCAGCTTCGACGTCGCCGTCCAGTCGTTCTGGGACCACTGGAACAAGGGCGTGAGTCACAGCAACCCTCCTTGTCGCATGCGTTGACGAGGTTTTTGCCAGCGCCAATGGAAGGACATCCGTGCCAACTATGTCCAGAGCGACGACTCATGACGGGTCCTGGTTGTCGTAGAGTTGCGTGGTGTGATGTCTCGTTACTATAGAACTAACGTTTTAGACATCCTTGCTCCTCTGCTGCCCAGCTGCAATATTCATACAACTGAGCATAATGTTAGGCCAGATAAATTATACGATTCGATTGGTGTAGGAAGCATGGTAGTTGCATTAGACGACGAGTATCCTTCGTAATGCGAGTCAAGATTGTCTATTGGCATGGGAAAAGAAAAGATGAATCGATACACAAACACCTTTGACACATCGCAGGATACGATACACAGTTGGACATGTGAGATGAGCAAGTCTAGACAACGTGGACAGAGTGCGGATAGAAAGCGGTCAAACATGAAAAAGAGGAAAGAAAGAGTGATGAACAGCACGACATGTGGCATATGGAGAGCGGTGGAACAGGGCAACTAAACTCACGTGGATAGCATTCCTGGATCCTCACCAGGTTCGAGTGGACCGAAAATTTCGTCAAAAATTCCCTTGCCATCCAGAACCAGCGGAGGGAGCTGAAAAGCATCAACCGAAGGGTCGTCTCGGGACACTCTGATCCTCCGCATTCGCTCGTCATTCCAAATTTTCTCTAAAGTCTCCGCCAAATTCTTCAGGCCGAACAAGAACCCACGGTCAGGTTCTTCGGGGTGGCGGGGTGGAAAGCGGGCATAAATAATACCAGTGTCGGCGTCAACATCAGCTTGGTACCCTTTGGAGCTCGACACCTGATAAACTACCGCCCGCTCCGGGGGAGGCGAATATGGAGCCCAGTCCCGTCCAGTGGTAGTGTGCACAAAATCGACGATACGGACATTGACTTCTCCGCGTTTGCGTTTTCCTCCAGAGCGTCTGCATACAGGCACGGATAACAGATCTTCACTGTGCGTCCGTCGTAGAGACGATCGCGCTGCGACCTGACTCCTGGATCGTGTCTGCGACCGTTCCAATGATTCCCCGCGCTTACTGCGTGACGACGGGTGTTCGGGAGTCGACATCCGGAAAGCCTCCTGGGCATCGCGATCTCCGTCATATATCAGGAGCAGGCTACAGCCGTAAAACCTGAAGCCTTTCAGCCGACTAATGATGCGTGCCAGCGCGTACAACTTTTGGAGTAGGAGTGGGATGTGCCAAACGAGGAGACGCTCTCCATCGTGTAGGAAAGATGCGAGCAGTGATGGGAACTCCTCCGCACGAATGTCACGGCCCATATACTTGTTTTGGGTAAGGTAAGATTGTGTGGCGTGGTTCCACACCTGTGAATAACTGGTCAGCACCTGGCGGTCGTACCTCGGCAGGAACATACCTGCATGCCACATACGCGTACACCAAGTGGGCGGCTCGTCGTTCGGTCACATTTCTTGCGCTGACGTTTTTTCTTCGATGGGACAGCATCCATTCCATACTGCCTCGTTCCCATCTTCAGGTCTAACACACAGGAGCGCTTCAGACGACCCGTTAAATCCTCCATGAGGATGAAATGGTGTTGACGTGGTACGGAATTGGAGCTTCTGCTTGATGGAATCGGCTGATTCGGAGGCGCTGCAGAAGACAGATAGACAGGAGGTGAATCTACAGATCGTGAGCGGGATCGTCGCCGAGCAAATAAAGGTCGGCTCCCATCCTTGTTGTCCAATGCAAAGTTTGACCGTCCCCGGCAGACAAAGTCATCGAGCTTATCATCTATGTCAAAAGAGCCGTTCTGTCCGTCATGACCCATCTCGCTGTCACTTCGCACTCTTCGCAGAGGCGATGCGCAACGCTTATTTTCCTGTTCTCTGAGCCGTTCGATCGCGCCCGCATAGGGTTTGCGAGACGTCGAGCGCGGCTGCGGAGATGCCGGCAGCAGCTGTCCCTGCCGAGCCGACGCTTCCCTTTCGTCCTCCGTTTGCGAGGTATTCAGCCATCGGGGTCTGTATTGACGATGGAAACGACGCAAGATGGTACTGAAGATATGATCTTTTAGCTTGGTATTCACAATCGTGGAGCCGGTGCCTCCAAACCAGCTGGGTGAGGGCTGCTGTGAGCCGATGGCTAATTCCGATCGGAAAGGGCGAAAATCAGGCCGGCTAGCCTGAGGGTCCCCTGGGTCGACAATCCCCCATGCAGACCTAGGGTCTGCGAAAGAGGAAGCAGCTCGTACTGTATTCCCCGAGCAGCATGGGTCATCCTCATCAAGTGGGATCGTAGACTGCCGGGAGAGAGGGAGTCGCTCTAAAATCGGTTTCGCAACATCTATTAACGCTGGACTCGACGCTGCTGCACCAGAAAGCTGCGTCGAGCGCAGATGTTGGCGGGAACCATGAAGATGGCCCCGATGTAGCAACCATTTGGGGATGATGTGACGGTTGCGATCCAACGCGACCTCTGGCAATTCTGCTTCTTCGATCATAATCTCTGATCCGACATCCTCCTGGGGTAAACCACCAAAGCTGATATGTTCCAAGGGTGCGTCGTGGAATGAGAAGTCAGGTTCGCTGATCGCCCTCTGCACCACAGAACCAGAAAAGTGGGATACGGCAAGAGGAAATGAGGTAGATGGTTGTGGAATGGGAGGTGTTGCAGCACCCTTGAGGACACGGCGGTAGGTCACCAACATGACGCCCAGATAACGTGGGATGAAGCCAAGGAGCGGTGGGGCCTCTCGCTCGACTGCCTCATAGAATTGATTCTCTCGTGAAACGAGGGGCTAAGAAGGTTAATGTCAGTAAAACGTCATCGCTTACACACACACACACACTAACTTTACACACAGCTCTTTTGGTGAATTTGTATATCGCACTGTGACCGCCAACCTGGTTGCGGAAGGGGCGCAAGGGGATGTGGGGTAGGCTTTCCTCGGAATCTCCATATACCATATCCAAGGAGTCCGCGTTCCAGAGGTTGGAACCATAGGAACCGGCGTCATCCTCCGATTTGTGGGGTAGAGATGCTGGGATCTTCTCTCCTTCGTCGACCGGATCAATTGATGGATCTTGTACCTGGGAAAACGAAAGTGGGTGTTCTGAAGTCCCAGATGTGGTGGAGATATCTGAAGTCATTGATGAGGTCTCCCAAGCAGACTCGTCGTCGGTGGACCATGGGGAAACTGAGCGAGATGGTGATGGAAGCATAGGGGGAGGTGAGGCAATGGGAGATGCATGCGGAGAAACATGAGTAAGGGTGGGTGTCCGCGAATAGGACGGCTTGAGACTGGTGAGTCCAATGCCTGATTCTGGCAAGTAGAGCTCGTCAGTGATGCTGACGGAATCTATAGGGGGGTTGTACAGCGCCAGCGGAGGTATGCGATCGATGGGTGAGCGGGAGGGGGAAGGGGAAGGGGGATAAG
>JBBPOB010000099.1:0-31432 GCA_038091275.1 Tylopilus subfusipes
GCACACGCCGGCGGTGTCTGTTACAGCAAGCTGCGGAAAGATTTTACAAACTGTTGGAGACGGAAAAGCATCTCTTACAGGACTCGGACCGCTCGAAGCGGCACAGTCGCCACGAGATAAAACCCCACAAAGAACGCGATTTGGTCCGATGGTTCTCGGAATAGCTGGGTCAGTCACATGGTGCGGTAGAAACTCAGTTCGCAACGACCTCAGGACGGCCAGAAGGGTGAAGGCGAAAGGTCGACGAATATGGCTAATGGGAGGGAACGACACTAGGATTGGGTCATCGACGGAAGGACCAACGCCAGGGAGCTGATGGCAGATCAACTTCGCTGTCGTCAACAACAAGCGTGGTCCAGCAACCTTGGACCCTTCAAAACAACTATGTATCAAGATTTCGTCTTTCGCAGTACTTTCGAGAGCGCGAGAAAGCAACTGCCGTGATCGTCGTTCGTCGCATCTTCCGGTTCCTGTGCCCGACTGCGTGGTACACCAATCGGCAATGATGTAAGTGGGTGATGCTACACGCATGGTCAACTTGCACCATAGGATCAACGAACACTGGATCTGATAATCATCTCCGTGGTGCCTGCGAGCACGATAACCAAGGAGGATTATTTAACACGGGGACGTAGCATCCCCGTGTAGGAAGAGAACGTGAACCTCCAAGGCTTTAGTGTTCAGACCCATATGGAATACTGCATCCTACTCACGATGTTTTCGGAAACCTAACACGGCAGTCGTTCCACCGCTAATTCTCAAAGCGGCTTGCGTCACCCGGAATGTCTTTGTGTTCGAAGGATGCACATGTCCCGTGCGGACGGTGTCGATAGTAGACAATCCAACAGGTCTGTAACTTCGGTTGTGGCTACTGGGAGTCAAATAACCGGGTCTCTGACAGCTCACCATTGTACTAGTCTTCTTACCATCCATGTACGCTATCGACGTTGTTGCCAGCGAAGACAAGTGGATCACGCGCACAGGAACGAAACAGTACAACCCACCCCACTGAGCCGACCTGGAGAGCTTTTGACTATTGGTTTATGTGAACAAAGATGAGACAGATTGACGTATATGCAACTCGAAGAGCAACTCGGCGAGATAAGTACGTACCAAGACTGCCATAGGGACTGCCACTCCCGGGCCATACACGTGCATGCCGAGGGGGTCGTTGAACAACCTCGAAACCAAAGGTTGGTAAGTTCCTGATGATAAAGAAGATGGCGTACCGTGAACGCCACGCCGGCCTGGGCCGTATGGAACGTCCAACACAGATGCCCTCGACAAAACGGTGACAGTACTGGAGAAAAGTTCACCGCCAACCCTATTCGACCTGAAAGTTTGCGCCTGGTTGGCAAATGAGGACACTCCATGAGTCAGCGACTGCAGATTATTTTCTACCTTGTCAACGACTGACAGACCATAGACATCTACGCCCAACTTCCTGACCTACTTTCTCTGGCCATGTTCCGTGCAGCGTCCGATTCATTCCGATACAATACGCGACACACCCGTAGCAAGGCTGACTGCCTCATGTTCACACCGATCGTGTTGACCGCCCGCTTCTTTGGAAATCCTGGTTTGTCGTAGATCTCCAGCTTTTGTAGCTTATCCACAACTAACTTGACTTTTCGGCACACATTAGAACATCGCAAGGCAAAACATGACCTCGGAGACACCACCGACATTGCACCGGAATGGTTGTACACACGGCTCGAATGCGAAGCATTGTCGGATATCATGATGCTTTGTTCAGATGGCCCGATGGTAAGATTGCATTCCATTGTTATCCACACAGTCCTTACTGCCAGTTAGCTTTCCTCGCACTCCAGGTTATCCATCACTCAGCTTGCCGTCCTTGACCAACTTGAAGCCTCAAGTAAGTTCCTTGTTTTGTACCCTCTCATCTAGTGTATGGGATATCGCCCTTTGGTCAGGGTACTTCTATGAGGACCGCGTATACCGTGCTTGATTCCGATCCTTTACTGCGAGCCCCCAAATCTTGAGCCTCTTGATCTTCGACGCGTGGCTGAGACGATCGATCTCTCGCGGTTGACGCTATCGATTTGAGCTTGGATACCCTGCCCTTTGCGCTCCGCATTCCCGATGTCGCCCTCTGCCGAACCAAAGTCACGGTTCATGTTCGCCTGCGCTATTGCCACCTGGCGTTTCGCGTTCTCAAGGTCATTCTGAGCGGCCCGCATCTTCACCGCGCGATCGTGCTGCGCGTTGGTCAGACTGGCCTGTGCGTTTTGCAATGCGGCGTTGTATGCCGTTTCCGCATTCGCTTGGGATTAGGTACTCACTCATTGGTTCTTCGTTGACGCTGACGAGGACGTTTGCAGCAGTGCTCCCGACGGCGAGACCACCTCTGAACAGGAGGAATGCAGATCCACAAGATCTGAGGGCAAGAGAAAGTATAATAGTAGTACATGCTCAAACACAGTGGCGTGGTCAAGGTCCGCCTGTGAAAGCTCAGGTCAGGCCAGTTGACCACTCGGTCACCTTGTTTGGACTGGTACGCGCTTGGAATAGTTGTGCCGGGACGACATTTCCCCGCGTGCAGTCCGTTCAACGTGTTTTGGAACGACGCTAGGTGCGGAAGGGGTAGAGGTGACTGCAACGCTGGTCTCGAGCAATCCCGTACATGGATGCGTCGGAAGGCTTTGGAACTGGAAGCAGGTTAAACGTCCAGGTCGATATATATGCTGAACTGACAGTAACATTTCTGAACTGAACAGTGTCAAGTTCGGCATGAATGACGGAACCAGCGGAAGCTAGGAACAGTCTTCGCGGGTCCGTGACCAACAATGTTCACGTTAGTCAAACTTGCAGAGGAACCACTGTCGGCCGAAATAGTGAGGTAAACGGACTAGATGGTCACATCCACTTTGGGAACCTTTGATTGCCATACGTCTCTGTCAAGAGGCCCGATCGGTGGTGGTACACAAAACGACATGCAAACCCAAAATTTGTGTTAGCGTTATCACTTCCTTACCTCTGCCAAGGCTTGCTGCACAGCACTCAGAACCTGCCCATGAACGTCCTTGCCCGCAGCAATCACACCATAATTCTCTCCCAACGTCCGCCCGAGCCCAAAGTTGAGTGGTATACCCCGCGAATCGGTAATGATACCCCCACACTCCTCGACGAGCAACGACCCAGAAGCGTGATCCTGCAACTTGTCAACATGCGGAACGTCAAGATCAGCACTCAACTCACCCAGATCTTCTCTTGGTAGCCAGTTCCAGTGGGCATTCGGAGGTACACACCTCCATCGCCTCTAGCGAGGCAGCCGTACTTGGCCTGACTATCCATTCGCATCGGCGCCAGCGTGATGTACAGTAGTTCAGATATCCTGTTGTTGAACGCGAGATCCGCGTGCGCGGCTTCGACCGATTCCAAAAAGTTGAATGCACCTGGTCCAACAGGTGGGATCCTCAACGGCACCGAGTGATCACCAGAGAGTGTCGTCTGTGTGTGTCATGAGAGGGAGAGAAATGGCCAAACGTTGCTGGCATACCTGTTCGGCGCCTTGATCCATGACGGCGACAAAGATGCACCCCTTGGGCCCATCTGGCTCGTCGCTCTTCACCGGCAGATTCGGACAGCCAAGGACGCCAAGGACGACTTGCCCATCGACGATCAACGCCAAACACACCGCATACTGTCCACCGCGCAAAAATCCCTTTGTCCCATCGATGGGATCGAGCGTCCATCGGCCTACATAAACCCACATCAGCAGAGACACACACGTTCCGATCACAAGCGAGAGATCGGGGACGCACGTCCAATACGACCACCTTGATCGTTCCCGCGGTCGATCGCGTCCAAGAGCTCCTCAACGGTGCGTTCCTGCCCGGGACCGAGTCCCCAGTCCGAGGTCTCCCCCGTCCCTAGATCAGCCGTCAGCGCTTCGTTGGCGAGCGCTACGATCCGGTCTCTGAGCGCGCACCCAGTCTCTTGGCGGAGTTCTGCGGCGTCTTCTTCGCCGACGATCGGATCGGCGGGGAACGTGCGGCTCAGGATGGTGTTGACGACAGCTTGGGCAGAGTAGTCGCCCACTGAGACGTAGTAGGTAGTGGTAGTGGTGTCAGACGTAGTCTAGCTCATCGATCGACCGGCGGTGCGCACCTGTCACGGGCGACTTGTCGCCCTTCGTGAGCGTCTCGTTCTTAACGAGCTTTGTGAACACGGAAGACGTCAGCGCACACGCACGGCGTACGGCCGCCAGTGCGACCTGTTTCTCGAATGCGTATTGGAATGACATGGCGAACAGGGATCGAACGAGATGATGGGGACTCTGGAACAGAACCGTCAGTAATGTTGTTGGCAGAATGTCCATAAATAGGGTTGGCAGAACCCGGCACAACCTCCAGGGATGCGAGTGCCAAGGTACATATAGCAATATATAGTTAGTAGCTACTACTCTCGGAGCCCACTGGCACTAGTCCTAGTGTTGAAAATTGAACTTGAACCAAAGCACTCCCAGAGTAACCAGTATGTCCTCAAATGCTGGTGGACGATCTGTGCCATCCTTTATTGCTGCAAACTTCACCCGGATCGAGAAAGTTGACCACAAGTCAAACTGCTACTTCTGGAAGTGCAACATATAAGCCAGGCTCAAGAGGAACCCAGATCTAAGGGTGGGATAACAACCTTCCCAAGCACATTGCTGATGGATGCCTTGATGCACCAGCTGAATTGTGAAGGGAGGCCCGTGGATTTATTCTAGGCAAGACTCAAACTGTGGTTTCAGAATCTCAAGCAAACATTAGTGGGAACGGCATATGTGATGCTGTCACCACTGCTTCAGATACCATTGTCTGCATTGGGAAGAGGAAGAAGCACTTGGCCCGAAGTTCACTTGATGGTTTTGTCAACTACCCCTTGACAGAGATGCAACAAAGTCAAGCAAACTCTCGGCTGCTTCAGTGTGTATCACCTTTTCATCAGCAAAATCAGAACTAACTGTCCAGTACTGGACAGCACTGGACAGTACCATAGTGCCCATAGTGAGGGTCCATATGGACAGTACTATGACAGCACTATGACAGCATCTCATAGTGTTTTCATAGTTCATAGTGTTTTCATAGTGTCTGACAGCACTCTCCCAGTAAATTCATAGTGTCCATAGTATGATTACATTAGTACAAAAGTGTACTAAAAAGTGTAGGGTTAGAATTACATATCACCATGAATAGTATCTTGAACTTTGTCCGAGTCAGACATTTGCATGCTTCCTCCATAGTCTCAATACATTGATTGGCAAGATTGTCACTTATCCAGCAATAAAAAAGATTATCACCCAGACCACCCATGTGGTGTTATTTTTTACAACATTGCACTACTGGGGTGGTCAGCTCAACTCCGAGGCGAAACAACAGGGTGTATATCAGTGTCTCAAACAGAATTGTGAATCACAGTTCTATGTATTGATTTTGCATTGTCTAAGTGTTCTATCACACAAGTAGGCCTATTCTGGGTCCCTGCCCTATGAGATGAGCTGAGCTGAACTTTTTTGACAGAAGTTCATTGTTTCAAATTTGTGTTTGGCCAGAAGCACAGAGGCAACTCAATGGTGAAAGTCCCATCACAGCTGAGGTTGTTGAAATTATATTACACGAGCAGAACTACTGGAAACTCCTTGAACAGCTCATCAAGATGATGAAATTCATTGTTGATGCAATCAGCAATCTCGAATCCTGCCAAGCATCACTCACAGACTGTATGCTTGAACTGATTCACTGTGCAAAGCAGATGTCACAGCTTCGACTCGATCCTGGTGATGATATGGGCTTTTGGCCACATGCTAAGGCAGTATTCAATTGCTGTTTTCATGCAATGAACACTAAACACCACTCGCTTGCTCTATTCCTCCCATCCAATGTGTTGTAAACTCGCTATTACCCAAGTTGCAAGTGGATGTTTGATTGGGTTCATGATCAGGGTTGCACTGGATATTGTGAAGCAATGGAAGTGGAATAAGAACAAGACAGGAAGACTAATCAAAGATATGCAGACTTACAACTTATCACGCTCCCCATTCACTGGCGGGAATACAGATGGTCTCACATGATGGGAGAACCTTCCCATCAGCTCTGAAGATCACCCCCTTAAAGGATTCATGATCACAATCCTCTCGATTGTTCCCCATGCCAGTGACGTTGAACATCTCTTTTCAGATCTTGGAACCACACAATCCCCTCAGTGATGTAATCTGTCAGTTTCGACCTTTGAAACACTCAGAAAGATATGAGCAAACCTGTATTACCATCTACATGCAAAGAAGATGGCAAATGGTGAATGAACTACATGTCACCATGCTCATATGCATACTTGAGATGCACCAGGTATCAATCTTGACATTGCAAAGAATCTGAAGGAAAGGTTTACCTGGGTCCCGCCACTTGTCACACAGTTGGCTGATGATGTTGCAGGTCCTGAAACAATCTCCCTGGATGAGGTTGATGGTTTGTTCTCTGCCTTTGAAGAAGAGGCCAGATGTGAGTGGCTTGAAAACATTGAGGGACTTGGACAAGATGTATTGGAGGGGGCAGTGTATGATTTTGAGGAGTTGAATCAGGTAAACAAGGAAGTTGCACTCTGTGTGCTTGACAAGATGGTTGGAGTGGTAGAGCATGGTGAACAAGATGACAGCAGGTGAGATGCAATGTTGCTTATGTCGTCTAATGGTTTGGATTGTCCATAGTACATCGTTGTTGATGGTCAGGTTCTGCCATGCTGACACAACTGGCACAACCCTGGGTTTTGCTGGATTTGCTGGTACTACTGGCAGAATTACCTTGAGATAGTTCTGCCCCCTACACTAGTCCTGTCCTAAAACATCTGGTGACTAAGGTCCTGTTCAAGATGCTTGGTTGGTAGGTTGTTAGCTCAGTTGATTGGCTATGATGTTTATGGCTGAGCTGGGCAGGAACATTTGCAGAGAGTCTGGGCTGTAGTTCTATGTACATCATAACTTGGGTAAGCAGAGTTCAAAATTTTCACTTTCCCCAATGCCCTCAAACCACCTACACTTCAACCCCCATTATCTGCACAGTATTCTCCTTGGCTTCTCATCTTTCATTGTCCTTTGTAGCATCAAGGTAGTTCAACTCAATCATCAACCAGCACCCACTATGACTGAGAAGAAGGCAAGATGTGCCCTCTGAAATGATGATGAAACCCACCATCTGATTGACTTCCTTTGTTTGAGAAAGGACAAGATGGGCCATGCAGCCAGCTTTCTGAAGCCCATTTGGGCTGAGGTGGCATGCTTGCTTGCAGCCAATAAGGACACCTTGAACATCCAAACCAAGTACCAAGCCATATGTTGCAACATGTGTTCACAACACCATCATGATACTGATCATGCATTACCGGTAGCTCAAAAAAAGGTACAGGGCCATAGAAGGCTACATCAATGGCTCTGAACACAGTCGTTGGAGTGTCACTTGTGGTGCAGACATTTCCAACACACTGGAGGACAGTCAAGCTTGGGAGCAATTCCTATCTATGAGCATTGATGTATCTTGATCTGCCCAACTCAAGCCTTCAACTAACCTTGATTTTAGGGCAAGGAACTGGCAAACTATCACAACACAGGCTGGCCATTCTATGAGAAGATGCAAGCACTCTTATCCAAGTCATTCGCTGCTACAGGGGGCTGCTCATACATGGAGGGGTCAGCACTCCATCTGGAGCTAGATGCTATGATGCAATTGGATGGGCTTTAGGATGATGAAAGTGACAGATTCTAAGAGAAGAGCAGGAGTTGCCCAATGCTTAGCCACTGCCTAAGATGGGCAAAAATGACTATATTCACCTAAGAGAAGGGGAGGAGTTGCCTGATGCTACAGTACATTAGCTAGGGATAAAACTAACTCATCTCAGCTGCTGCCTAAGATGGGCGAAAACGACTAAGGTGTTTGTAAGCAGGGTAAAGATATATATATCATGGGTGGAGGTACACTTGTGTTATGTTATTCACAATGAACCTGAGAGAACACTGTAAAGTGTGGTAATAGATGATATGACAAAAGAAAGCTAAATACTTAAGCGAATGTAAATGCCATACAGTTGGAGACACTTCTGAAGTTTCTGAGTCTGGAAGAGCATGGGAAAGTTCGGAAAGTGGTTCTGGTGGTTCCAATGTTCCGAGGGCACAGGAAAAATTCTGGAAGGGGTTCTAGAATGTTGGTTCTGAGATTGGAACATGGAACTGTTCAGAACTGTGTAAGTCACAGTTGGATACTGTCACTCCCACTCAAGTGTAACCATAGTCCCATGGCTTTAATGAACTTCCAATGTTGATCCCTCACAAGTGGTTTTGTGAGTATGTCTGCCACCATGTCCCTAGTTGGAACATAATGGACAATTGCTTCTCATTTACCAACAAGGTCATCCTGGATGAAATGATATTTCCATTGGATATGTTTGGTTCATGCTTGGAACTGTGGATCTCAAGATAGGATTATTGCAGCTTGGTTGTCACAGAATAATTGGGTTGGCCCCTTTTGTGGATGCCCAATTTCATCAAAGAATGTTTGAAGCCATGCAAGATGTTGTCCAGCATTGCTGAGCCCAATGTACTCTGATTCTGTAGTGGAGAGTGCAACCATGCTTTGTTGTTTACTAGACCAGGAGATAGATTCATAGTTGCTGATAAATAGGAAACCAGAGGTTGACTGGGAGTTATCGGGATCCTGGGACCATCCGGCATCAGAATATCCATGGAAGTCCAAATCCATTGAGAGCTCTGTCCCATCAAATCTAAGTTCCATATCTTTGGTAGCTTGAATGTACCTGAGTACATGCTTTGTGTTACAATTTCTCTTCCTTTTTACCCTCTACTTGTGCTTGTCTTTGACTAACCTTGTATTACTAACCCTGATCCTCATTTGGATACGGGTCTCACATTCCCATTGGAAGATCATACAAATGGTATGACTTCTGTTATGTTGGTCATTCATTGGTAGATGAACACTCGAGAGTCTGCTCTTGTCTTGAGGGAGGTACTTATGAAGAGACACTATGTCCTCAAGAACTAGAGTACTGGGTCAAGGGTATGGTCAATCAGACCGATGGGGTTACGGGTTCTGGTCAAGCGGACCAGCTGGATCACAGGTTCTAGTCAGTCGGACTAGCTAGGTCGAAGGGCAAGGAGACTAGTCGATTGGACTAGGATACGAGACCAAGCGTATGATTCAGAAGATCAAGTATGAGAAATACAAAGTGTTCTATGAGTCTTTATATAGTGTTGAACTATTAGGACGCGTAATCGTAGAATGAGGAAGAACATCGGGGAAGAATCGGACTATGAGTAATGAGGATTACATAGTTAGTACAAGAGAACTAACTAGAGAAGAGAGAGAGTCTGATGTGAGCTTATCATGACAAAGATAGTATGAGTCAAGTCCCCTTCTGAGTAGAAGCGAAGTCCGAAGGTGAACGGCTTGGGGTTGTTATATGGAGAAGAAATGAAAGGACAGCAGACCTAGGATTAAGAGATAATGATCCCACTGATAAGAGTATGTTCCCCAGATAGCGGTGCGGCGGGGAGAGGAAATGGTAAGTAGAAGGACGGAAGGGAAAAGGAGACTGATCGCAACAACTTCTTATTCACAAATTCTCATTGGCCTTTCAGATCATATGACTTTATCTCTTCATTTCTGATTGGTTCTACCAAGTTGTACAATTTCGTTATTTCCTCTCTTGTCTTGGTTCATGTGACGGATCTCTCATATATAAACCTGTTGAATACTGCTTGTAGTCCTTATGCTAGTTCTCTCATACAACTAGCCTCTATTTTGTACTCAGTCATTCTTCACAAATCCCACTTTATGTCAAGACATTGTTGTGTCCTAAGTGACCTTGGTTGCTTAGTCTAAAGACTTCCTTGGTTGACCTATGAGGTAGGTGACACCCCTACTGAAGCACTGCCTTTAGAAGTAACTCGGCTTGTCACAGAGCATATCTGAGAAGCCACCTTACTTCTTGCTATTACCTCTTGAACTATTGAAGATCATCTCCTTGATGCCATTCTTGTCATTCATGTAGTCTCTCTTAACAACAACTTGAATCAGGACACTATCCTGATAGGTGAAGCATACATCCTCTTAGCCTTTAGAGGTTAGTATACACCTCACGGCGTAACACTTTGCAACTTCCCAATGTGCCAGTTTGGGTTTAGCACTGAAGCAACTGAGTGTCCCAACTGCATAAGCAATGTTGGGATGTGTTCCAAGCATGAGGTATATTAAAGTTCCAATAATGGTGAGGTATGAAACTTGATGTCCATCAATGACCTGTTCTGGAATGATCCAATCGTCCTCCAGGTCAGTTGTAGAGAGATGGGAGTTGTGTGCCATAGGAGTCCATACAGGCTTGCAGGTGGACATGCCAGTGCATTCTAGGACTGTGCAGGAATATTGTAATTGTGACAAGGAGATTGTCCAGAGCTTCCAATTTCTCTTGATTTCAATTCCAAGAATGTACTTGACCTCTTCAAGGTCCCACATCTTGAAACTAGCAGAGAGTTTGGCTTTGATGGAGTCCATG
Source organism: Tylopilus subfusipes (assembly GCA_038091275.1). NCBI lineage: Eukaryota > Fungi > Basidiomycota > Agaricomycetes > Boletales > Boletaceae > Tylopilus > Tylopilus subfusipes. The sequence goes on from JBBPOB010000099.1 coordinate 10,564, forward strand.
AACTTCTGAGTGGTGGTGGCTAAGAGTAGGTCATCAACATAGACAACAAGGAAGCAGACTTGTCCATCCTTCTGGAAGACATAGAGGCAAGTTTCTGCATCTAGACAGATAAAGCCAAGTTCTCTGAGCTTCTGATCTAAAGTTTTGTTCCAAGTGCGTCCTGCCTGCTTAAGTCCATACAGTGAGCATCTGAGCTTCCAGAAATATCCAGGTTGGATGGGAACACCATCTGAAGGTAGCATGTATAGGTCTTCCTTCAACTCTCCATTGAGGTAGGCCATTGAAACATCCATTTGATCTAACTCCAGATCATGTTTTGCAGCCAAGGCAATTAGGGTGTGAACAGAATCAAGGTTTGCTACTGGAGCAAAGACTTCCTAATAATCCACACCTTCCTTCTGGGTAAAACCTTGTACAACTATCCAAACCTTGTATTGTTCCACATTTCCATGTTGGTCTCATTTGATATGGAAGATAGGCTTGGAGGTAATTGGAGTAACCCCTTCTGGGATGAGAACAGTTTTATAAACATGGTTGGAGTTGAGACTTTGGAGTTCTTCTTCCACTGCTGACTTCCATAGTTCCACTTCCACTCCAGAGTAGGCTTCCTTAAGTGTTTTAGAAAGAGATTCATCAGAGTTGGAGTTGGCAGATCCAGTGAATATGAAGTCTTCCAGGTTCTCTATGAATGTAGAAAATGCTCCTGGGATGTCAGGCTCATCTTCTGGGGGTGCTGATGATTTCAAGCATTCTGGTGGTTCTGAGTGTTCACGTCGGTTTTCTCGCCTTTGAGCTTCCTCATCCAGAGTGCATTGGTACTCCTTGTTCTTGTTTGCTGGTTGACACTGTCTATTGCTTCAACATATTGCAGGAACAATAGGAGGTGCTGGTGCTGGTGGAGGTGGAATGTCTGGAATGTCTGGAACAACTGAAACAGCTGGAACAACCAGAACTGCCAGAACTGCTAGAACTGGTTCTGGAAGAGCATTTAAATGGAGCTGTTCAAAGCAATCTGCAAGCTCTTGAATCATAGGACTCACTGGTCATTCTGGGACATTTGCCTAAGCCTTATTTTCATCTCCCACTGGTCTGGGATTGGGTGGACATTGGTCATCATCATCATCATCATCATGGTGGTGTTCTGGTGGATGCAGATGCTCTGGAAGTAGACCTTCCCACTGTTCCTCAACAGTGGAATTATTCCATGGAGCTGATTCAACTTCCAGGATGGTTCCAGTTTCATCAAATGTGACATGTCAGCTGGAGATGATGGTTCGACATTCTATGTCTAGGAGCTTGTAGGCTTGTTGTCCATATGTGTACCCAATCATGATGTATTTCGTTCCATGAGCTCAGAATTTTCCTCCATGTTGTTCCTTTGGTGTGTAGATATATGCTGGGCATCCAAAAGGCTGAAAAAAGGTGGGGTCAACCTGTCGGTTGAAAAAGACTTGATATGGAACCTTTCCATCAATTTCAGAGGCTGGACTTCATGCAGTAACATAGGCAGCAGTGGCCATTGCATCAGCCCAGAAGGATTTGGGGAGCTTGGACTCCTCAAGCATTGTGTTTGCAAGTGTGGACAATGTTTGATTCATTTGTTCTGCCAAGCCATTTTGCTCTGGGGTGTATGGAGCAGATGTTTCATGAAGTGTTCCATCAGTTCAGAGTTGGTCTCAGAATGCCTTGTTGACATATTCAGTTCCTCCATCACTATGAACCCATTTGATATAGGATTCAGAAAAGTCTTACTGTCCTATTTCCATCCAGAAGACAGTTTGAACATCTTTCTTCCATTGGTTGTAAATCTGTAGTGCTTCATTTTTGTGCTTCATGAAATAGACCCAAGGAAATGTTGGAAAAATCTAGGCACCATTAAACACTGTTGTATGTAATTACAATGGGGTATTTTCGGCTAATGCATGATAATGCATTGCCATGGGGGGAGATCTAAATTACAAAGCATTGTAATTCAACATGTCACAATATAATCTAGGGGTTTTGACTGCCATGTTTGGCAATGTCATTGGTATGGTATTCAAGTTAAATACATTGTGATGACATAGAAATCATGTCATTATGCTCTGGATACCATTCAAAGTCCATTGGCATGCTCTGAAGTTGATTGCTATTCACTGTCCTGCTGCATGGTTCATTGACATGGTTCATTTTTCATTGTAATCCACTAATACACTACTACATATCATTGACATTAACATTGAGCACAGGGGAGAGGGAGGGGGCGAGTGTGCATCATTGTCATCATTGTTGCATCATCATGTTGGATGTCCTTGTCACTGTGTCATGAGGATGAGGGTAAGGACGAGGTTGCGTCATCATTGTCATGTTGTCACGTTGGATGTTGTCATTACTGTGCTGTGAGGTGGGTGAGGGACAGAGACAGGGTGAGGGTGCATCGTCATTGTTGCATCACAAGGTGGGTGAGGATGAGGGAGAGGGCAAGGGCAAGGGTGTGTCATCATTGTGGCTGCATCGTGAGGTGGGTGAGGGACAGGGACAAGGCAAGGGAGTGTTGTTGTTGTTGTTATGTCACGAGGTGGGTGAGGGTGAGGGTGAGGTGTGTCATTGTCGTCGTGTCAAATGCTGTTGTCGCTGTGTCACAAGGTGGGTGAGGACAAGGGTGATTTAGAGGGTGAGGGTGAGGGTGAGGGTGCTAGAGGGTGAGGGTGTGTCATCGTCATCGCGTTGTCATGTCAGATGTTGTTGTCACTACATCACGAGGTGGGTGAGGGCAAGGGTGTGTTGTCATCATTGTATTGTCATGTTGGATGTCTTCATCACTGCGTCGTGAGATGGGTGAGGGACAGGGAGAGGGAGAGGGAGTGTTGTCATCATTGCATCGTGAGGTGGGTGAGGTCCAGGGTAAGGGTGGTGAGGGTGATTCAGAGGGAGAGGGTGAAGGCAAGGGCATGTCATAATCACATTGTTGCATTGTCATTGCAAGGTGGGTGAGGATGACTCAGAGAAAGAGGAAGAGGAAGAGGGAGAGGGTGTGTCATCATGTTGTCACATGTTGGTCCAGTAATAAAGAGAAGAAGCTCGGCAAAGGTTGGACTTTAGGTCTATTTAAATTGTTTATAACAGCATTATTAGTCATCACCTAATAAAGTAGTATGTGATTGAAATGCGCATGACATTGTAGGTCCAGAAGTTGTTCATCTCAATCAAACACATCATTGAAATTCAAAGTGTACAGTGGAACAGCATAAGATTAGTAAACATGGTGTAAGGAACACAATTTGTGATCTAAGAGATGTAATAGTACATTTGGAACAGATATTCAAGATTGCTTTGCCTTGGACCATGTAGCCCTAACTGGTACTCTGGTCACTTCCTCTGCCACATTTGCCTGGGGAAGGTCTGCTTTCTTGGATTTCTTAGATCTAGAGACCTTGGAAGAAGGTAAGCCTACCAAGGCTGGGATGATGACACCAGCATTGCCAGAGGTGGAGACCAATCCAGATGGCTGAGAACCAAGTGAAAGATCAGAAAAGGGAATGTGGATTTCTGAAGTGGCTGACATGGTCACTGATCATTCAGAAGACACCACAGTGGACAATCTTGTCTCTGCCTGTGCAGCCAGAAGAGTATTCTGGGGCAGCACATGAGCAGCCATGGTAGGAATGGCAGCATGTGCAGTGGTTGTCCAAATATTCCCTGAGATAGAAGAAATGCCCATAGGCACTTGAGCAGTTCCAATGACAGAAAGCGGGTTCATAGCAATTGTAGGTTGACTGGATTCTATAGCTGATGAAAAAGTGGTGACATGAGGTGGGTCTGCAGCTGGCTGAGCAAGATGATTGACAGCAGAAGAAGAGGGGTTGGTGTTGACAGAAGGGTTTGAGTTCATGCCTTGACCTTCCAAATTACCCAGCTGGGCCAGAATATCATCCTCCCTGCTCCTGGTTGGTGCCTCTGTGAGATCACCAGCATTGGGATCGGTGGACTGCTGCTAGGATACCCTTTGGTCTACACTGAAAATGGTGTTGTTGAAGTGATTTAGGATGCTGAGTGACCACTCCTTGTTGGTAGGCTTCCAAAGCATTTCTATGTAGAGTCTGAAATCTCTCTCATATGGAATGCCGGTCTGACTGCCGATAGATGAAAATTCTTTGTCACCTGAGAGAAGGAACCAAGCCTAGGAAGATGTGGAGGTGAGTGATCAGTGGGATAGAACATAAATTGAGCTTCCGAATATGCAACAAGTTGCTATCATATCCACCATCATTGTTGTTCCCCCAAGTTTCTTACCCCTTCCCAGTGGACTGCCACATTTTTTCCCTGTGAGAACACCTTTTCCAAGGAACAACATGCAAGCCATCTAATTTAAGGGATAGTGCATTATGAACACACTAACTTAAATGTATGTTGATGGCTTACCTGAGTTAACACTTTATTTTTGAAAAGACCTTGAATGTCCATCTTGTTTGGGTCTTGGAAGAGGATTGGCACAAGTGGCATATACTGGTCGTCTGGGTTCTGCAGGTTTCACTTTAGAAGTGACAAGAAGACAAGGTTGCCCGTTTGCTTTTTTCAATCTCCCAGAGCCACAAAGTCCAGTGCTGGAGTCAAATGGGTGAAGAGCTGCACTATGGAGTCTTTGATAGGTTTGAGAATGTTGGCATGCTCTGAATTAACAATTGAAGTGAACTGTGTAAATCATTGAGGTTAATGGCTGAATCCAAGTCTGCAATCGTCACTTACAAGTGACTCAAAATGCTCATACTTTGTTGCTTGCTTTTGCAGGGTAATAGGTAGCATGAGGTATATCTTAGCAGTGTAAGCAGCAGCTTTGGCCTCACTGCTTTGGTAACATGTCAGATCATTGAAATTGAAGTCAGCAGGATATGTATGAAGTGGGAAAATGCCACTAGGGACCCAAAGATGGTAGAACAAGGCATACTTCTTTGCCACATTGGCAATGGCAGTATCCAATGGGCCGGATGTCATTGACTTGAGAGCACAGGCTTGTGTCTGGGGTGCCAGCTGATTCTGTAGCTTATTGTATTCAGTCCTCAGTCCATTGAGGTCCTGTCATATCTGTGTATAAGCAAGTTGAGCATTGCCCAATGCCTTGAGTGAGTTAGTGGCATTTACTAGCTTTGATACTTGGAGCACAAACCTTACACAAGTCGGCTGCAGGTGCATCTGGGGGTGGGACAGCCATAATCCTTTGCATCTCGTCAAGCTCCCTCATCACATCAGCAGCCATTTGGCCTTCTGCATTAACCTCATGACTCGCTGGGTTCGGATCAGCAATGCTGTCAGCATTATCATCAAGGCTGTCATCAGATATGGCATTGAGAGCTCTGGTGAAGTCTTCAACTACTGGCATAGCTGGAAGCAGGAATAGAGTTGTGAGCTTGGAACCAAGCCAGTCGATGGCAAGCAACAAATGGGAGGGGGGTCTTACTTAAAGTTAGATGGGGCAGCTTCTTTTGAATGACCACTGACAATGTGGGTGGGAATCTGCCAGATCAAGCATTAGCGATGATGCTATGACAGGGAATCTTGGACTTACATCAACTTACCGGTAGGTCAGGGTGTTCCTCTGCTCGGAAGGTGATCTGACTCAGAAGGGTCCTCGCCATTCAGTGGGGTCTGAACCTAAGTTGTAATCAGGTCAAGGGTAATTGTACTTCGGGTCAGTTGATGATTCTGCATGTGAGATGAGGTCAAAATCTGCTGAACAGATCAGATGAATCAAAATTCAAACTTACTGATGGTGTTATTAGTAATATTGACTGATCAAGACCATGAGTTTGGGACCAGGTGGATTCACTGCTCTTGTCTAAAGATTTATGGGACTGAAATTAAACTCCAAGTAATTTCTGTGTATTACTAGTAGGCTTGGGTCAATGCGTGATTTCTGGTAGACACTTGTGCACAATAGAGCCTGATTCAGAGTCAGCAGCTTGACTCATTGACATGAGGTGGCAATACTACCATATTGAACACCCCTCAGAGCTGCATCTTCGGACATCACTATGGTTGGGCACAGGTCCGGGAGAGTGAGGGAGAGGAGCGGAGGGAGTGGGGATGAGCAAGAGCCCTCTTTAGCCCAATTTGACTGTGTGAGCCTGTCTGGAGGTGTGAGCTGCGGGGCGGATGGGAAAGCCTCACAGTGAGTGCCTAAGGGGAGATGTGAGCTGCGGGGTGGGTGGGAAAGCCTTGCAGTGAGTGCCTAAGGGGAGACATGCAGCTCCGCTTGAGGCCTGGCGAGGAGAAAGCCACAAGGTGCCAAAAACAGAGGTTTGAGGCAGGGTGTGGTGGGTGGGTGTGATGAAAAGAAGGGTGAGTGGCTGAGCAAGCGCGACTGGACGAGCAAGGAGGTAGTGGCATGGAAAAAAGCTGCTGCTGCACTGCTTACCTACGCTTGTCCAAAGACATTGCTCTGTGACACTACACTGTCACAGAGCAGCACAGGTATGCATACCAGTACCATGTACCCAGACCTGGACCTATACCTGTATAATTACAGTGGGTATGCCTCAACAAGCAGCATTGCATGGTTGCATTGACATTGTGGTACATGGGGCTGTGGGTGTGCTCAGGTTCACAGAGGGTGGAATGGGGTTGGGCAGGGCACAGCATTGATGGTGTCATCATGGCGCAAGTGAGGCTGTGGGGCATGCTTGAGGAGGGTGGGATGGGGTGGGCAGGGCGCCAGCGCTGGTGTGTCTGTTGTTGATGGCATTGTTATTGCCATTGATGGGCATGGACAATGTCATGTGCACCTTGTCGTTCTGCACACCAGTGAATGTGGTGAACTGACTGGGTGGTGACATAGGTGCATCCATTTAGGTGGTCATTTGTACAGTATGATCACCAAGCGCATGCTCACAGCAACCAATCTCATGCAGTGGAAGACCAGAGAGCTTGGCCCATGCCCAGTTTGAATAGCAACAGTCTTGGATAAACTTTGATGCTAAAATCAGCAATGTGAGAGATGTGCAATGGGGATGTAGAAGCAGGGACAGGATAGGGGGAGGGATGCCTTATCTGTTTTGGGATTGTGTGCTGGCACCTTGTCAAGAACAAGAGCCAGTTCTGTTGAGAACGAAGGTGCAGTTTCATGCCAGATTGGATTGATGTGCACAGTAGTGAGTAGAGTATCGGAGAATGGTGCATCAGTGGAGAGAGTTGGATCGGTTTTGTACGCATATTCCCCACTGTCAGACGCTGAAAAGTCTCTTGGAACATGGTGACTGTAAAGTAGAGTTTAACTCCAGTCAATGTGGTATGAGACTGGTATTCACCTATAGAGTTTAACTATGTACAGGTGAGTAAGGAATATGAGTAACATAGTTAGGTAGAGTGGCTCACCTCCAGTCTGAATTGACGTGGTACAAGACTGGAGGAAAGAGGAACAAGCAGTGCGTGAGCAATGTCCATAAAAGGATTCAGAAAGTAAGTGTATCTACCACAGTGAAGCTAATGAAATGTATACTGGACAGGACCAGGCTGTTCTCCATTGACAACGAAATGCTATAGTAGTCTACTATTTAATGGGTATGGGCCATGGCAGATGGTACATTTGAAGGACAAGAAATGTTCAGAGAAAATCGCTCAATGCTGCTCCCTCACCCCCTGCCTTATCATGAATTACTAAAGACTGTAACAACATAGTCATACAAGGCAAGTAGGCAAGACAATAAGAGAGAGAAAAATGACTAACAAGAGACATGGAATAGGGACAGGCTTACAGTACAGGCTACAGTCAAGCTTTATCATTGAACATCCAGGCAGCAGTATTCGAGGCAACCATACCATGTGACAAACTCTGTTGCAAGTTGATCCTTTGTGCAAGCAAAGGGAGAGAGATATTGATCTGTGAGTTCATGTACATGTACAAACCATTCAATGGCACAGACAACATTGCATGCACCTTGTCGTTCTGCATGCCAGTGAAGAAGGTGAACTGACTAGGTGGCAGAGTAGGTAGTAAGTCCATGAACATGGTCATTTGTACAGTGTGATCACCAAGCGATGATCCCATTGGGATCAGTGAATAGCTGAGTCCTGGGGTTGACAGGCTGGAGCTATAAGCTGTTGGACTAATGGTTTCACTTGCCTGAGCTTGCAGGCCTTCCATACATAGACTCCCAGATGGTAACATTGCAGACCTCCTGAGTGGGGCAGTCCTCTGAGTTGAATCAGGAGAGCATGGATCCAAATCACTTGGTGTGTGTTGCAGAGGAATTCCAGATGTCTGGATGTCACTTTCACTCTTACACTTGGAAAGCACATGTCCAGAGGTGGATTGCACTACAGGCAGTTTACCAACCCAAAGACATCATTCAAGGGCTTCTCCAAGCATGCACTCACACTGACCAATTTCATGGGGTGGAGGACCAGAGAGCTTGGCCCATGCCCAGTTTGAGTGACAATGATCTTGCATGAACTTCAATGCCAAAATCAACAATGCAAGAAAGGTGCAACGGGGACAGAGGAGTGGGGATGGAAGAGGGGGGAGAGGGGGGACAGAAGCCTTATCTGACTTGGTCTTGTGTGCTGGCATCTTGGCATCATCAGAGGGTTCTATTGAGAACAAAGAGTCTTCTTTAAACACCTTGTCGATGTGTACGGTGTTGAGTAAACTATCAGAGTGCAATACATTGGTGGAAGGAGCAAGATCAGTTTCAAAGTCAATGCCAGCCCTGCCTTGACATATCTGATCACTATCCAATTCAGATATGGGGATGGAGGAAGATGAAAAGCATAGCCTCTCTTTTTGAATGAGATCTGACATCTTGGAGCATAGTATGGCTTCAACATAGCATAATGCAGTTTGAAGTACAGCTCCTGACATTCTTGAATGATGGAGAACTTTGTGCACAAGACTTTTCATTGGGATGGCCTCACAATGGGACTGTGAAGAGGCAACAGACTGGGCTTGATAGGTGACTGGTGAAACCACGGGGGTGGGCTGAGTTATTGGAGATATTGGGGAAGGTAATTGTGTATTGTGAGACACTGTATGCTGTGTACTGGTGGTGGGGACCATCAGGCAACCAGAGGTGAGGAAAATGAAGGGTGTTAAAATTTAATGTTGGTACAGTACTAGACTGTTGATGGTCTACTCCTTCATGTGAAGGAACATATTCCAATCAACATGCTCTACTATCAAGAATTCACCCTTGTACTTTGGGTCAGGGTACACTAATGTGCCCCTGATGATTGACCAGATGGGGATGAACATTGATGCTGCATGGGGCTGCACTTTGACACATGTGAGCCTGAAGGCTTCATCAAATGAGTTCCAATTTGTGCTGATGTTGGCAGTAAAGGGGCGGACAAGAGAAAAGTTATAATGATCAAATGAGGGGATGCTGCATGAGAACATGAATAGAAGGCAGGCAAAGGCAACCTTGTCATGTGAGATTTGGAAGAGGTTGTCGTTGTAACAAGGTTTTCCATGGAACAAAGAGTTGCAATGAACATAGTCAGTGACTTGTCACCAGTCCATCTTTGATTCGTAATGGACCTTGAGGTTGGCATGCTCCTGCAACTATATGTATTAAGAGTGGAATGAGATAGAGTTCCTAATAATCAACTTTAGTGAAACGAACCTGGAATGTTTCTGGAAAAGAGATATTGACCCAAGAATTGGGGTCACAGTTGAGGTACATAGGAAGGCATTGATTAATGAATGTAGCAAACTTCTGACGAAAATTCTGGAATTCCCACTGTGAAGCATGTTCATTTGTGATTTCCAGAATGGTCTTCAGCGGTCGCGGTGTGCCAAGCTTGACATGCCCTTCAAAACTTGTGAGAATGTCCTCCTTGTCAATGCTGCCAGCTACATCACCACCCTCATGATCCTGGGCAATATGTTCTGCTGTAGCACACTTGACCTCAGCATCAATTCAATCTCTGATAAGCTTCATGGCCAAGCGATGGTGGTCAACATGGAGAATCTATCAGCAACATTAGGAAACAGAGTGAGATCAAAAATACTATGAGTACATACCTGATCTGCGAAGTCTTTTCCATTAGAATGGTCCTGGTATGCATCTTTGAGCGCACAATGCATCTTCTTATTTGGCCAAGTGCTGTAGTTGTGTGCTGCTCCTTTCATCTGGATGTTCTGCACGACATGCTTTCAAAGGTGAATCTTGGGAAAATTCCAGTCTGTTTTGAGGACCTCTGAAAAATTGCCAGCATTGACATGTGTGATGTACTCCTGAGTGATAGGTATTGATTTATCAGGTGTTATGCCGCAAGGCGTATACTATCCTCTAAAAGCAAGGAGGATGTAGGCTTCTCCTAAAAGGAGAGTTTCCATGTTCAAGTCTCCGTTGAGAGAGACTAAGTGGATTACAAGGACTGCATCAAGAAGGTTATCCTCAACATGGTGAGATGCTATCTGAGTTAGGATTCGAGCATCATGCTCAAGGACATTGATGAGCTGGGAGAACGCCGAAGGCAGGGCTTCGGTAGTGATGTTGCTTACTATTGTAAGCCGACCAAGAAAGTCTTTAAACTAAGCAACTGAAGTTACTTAGGACACGACGAGGTCAGGATCACAAAGGTAGATTGCAACGAGGATGTGACCAGTACAAGAGAGGCTAGTAGTTCAAGAGAACTAGTGTGGGGAATACTAGTACTACTGTGTCGTGCTTATATACCTGTGGTCTGGCGCACAGACCAACCTATGAAAGGAAGTGTAGAAATCATACGACTAAAGGAAACCAATAAGAATGTAGCAAGGGAAGTCGTACGATCTGAAAAGCCAATGAAATATTGTAGTTAGGAAGTCGTACCACCAGTACGTTCTTCCAATGGGAGCATGAGATCCTATGTCCCAAGTGGGAACAGGATTAGTAATACAAGGTAAGGTGAACGCAAGGGTAACCGTTGGTAGTACAAGGCAAGAAAAGGAAATCGTAACATCAGGAATCAAGAATCATGCCAATATTGACACAGAATCGATCCTTACCTTTAGTTCATCCCTGAAAACCACCAGTTCATTCTCAATCATTTCGAATGTCCTCTCAGTGTGCACATCCAGCCTAATGAGGCTGTCTAGCTCCAAGTAACTGTAGAGTAGCCATAGGAGCTGATAGCCTTCAGGGCTTGCATCATTCGTGAACACATTCAAGGCTGCATAAAATGTTTGCTGGAAAGTCTGTCACTCATCAAAAGCTTGGAAAGACAAAGAGACAAACTTACTCAGGCCAGATCTCTCATTTTGTCCCCATCAGTGTAGCTTACATGTAAGATTACACCAAGTTGGAAATTCATCAAGTCTGCGAGAAGTGAGAACAGATCAGACAAAGAAAGGTCATTTAAATTGCTTACTGGCTCTTGAGTTGGGCTGCGAGTTTGCATGGTAGCTTATCAAGAAGAATCTTGATCTTGTTGAGTAAATGATATCCCCAGACACCATGATGTAGATAGTGAAGTCGGTCAAAACTCACTGCTTCTTCTGGCTCTGAGTGTGCGACTCTCCAGAAAACATTCTACAATTGAATTTGAAGCAACTTAATGCAGTAGAATATGTGTAAAACTTACTTCAACTGGTCAAATACCAAGAGCCTTGAGGAGTGCTTCATCCTCTGACCTTTTTTGCTGATAGATTGTGAGGGCATGCTTTGCTTGAGCTACAGTATGTGCTTCAAATGTCTTGGATAAATCAGATAACTCCTTGAGGGGGGCAAGGCAAACAGGGCACAGGCATTTACTCTTTGTACCTCAAAGAAGACACATCATACATCTAAATTTGGTGAAACAATCAGTACTATTAATATACAAAACACCTGTTACAGTATGCATGACTTACAGCTCTTTGTAGTCAGCAGATAGAATCAGAATGATCAGGAATAGCCATCACATGATCTTATTGTAGCACTTGTGACAATATCCTATCTTTGAGAGTTCAGCAAGTTTGTCAAGAATGTGGAGAAAGGCTTCATGCCATATGCCACACTTGTAATTTGTGTATGTGAGCTTTTCCTCATCTTCAGCTGGCTCAGGAACCTTTGCAATTAATGTTGCATGCTGATAAGTTCAAATTATAAAATGTCTTACAATTGGCAGCCAGCCAATGACACATCCGCCACCATATCGCTCTCCATTTCTGATATCTACCGGTAAATTCGCACAACGGGCTACAACAGGATAGCCCTTGACAGTCCCATGTGATGATAGTTGTGTTCAGTCTGTATAGAGGATGAAAGCAAATGGGACAGCATTTTCGTCATCATGAGGTAAACAAGTCTAGATAGGAACAATTGTACATACAAACAGTTTCAAGGAATAATACAAACTTAACATACTTGGATATTCCACCAATGATCACCTGTCCATGATTCCATGTAGAACTGCTTGTATTCATCACCATTGTGTTTGAAGAGCCACTGTGCATCCCAGATAAAATGTGGCACAAGGAGGGGGTTAGATAGTAGGTCTGGGGCCCAATCCCATAATGCTGGCCATAGACTAGGAATGATCTGTCCTCCCCCTTGTAAGGGGTGATCACGTCATGTCGGACAAACTAAAAGTACAACTAAATGTTAAATCCATCTTGAAAGTAAACAAGACATGGAGAATAGGACTCACTGGTGTTACCTGCATGGCTGCCCTATCCCATGCGCATTGGAGGTCAACCTCATTATACAAGGTAACTTTTGTCTTTCCCAGGGAGACATGTGATATAAGGCTGAGTAGGCCATTTACTTGAGATGCATTGAGGCCAGCCTGTAGAGCAATTTCAGTGATGTCTTGCAGGCCAAATTCTTCTTGCTGCTGGAAAAGAGGAGGACGACCACTGCATGGGTGAAATTCTGTCTTGAAGTCAAGAGGTTGTTCTGGTGACAGAGAACATTGGCTGTGGCTACTGGCCATGGAGACATTTGACCTGGTGTGATCTAAATATCTTGTAGTTCACATTACCCTAGAGTACAGTGCATGATATAGTGCTCACCACTATTCACATTATCCAATTCATGTGGTTCCTGTGGTTCCTGAAAGTCTTGGGAGTGGGTGAAATCCTCATGTTCTGGTGGGTGAGGAGAGAAGCAGGAAACATCAGCTAAAAGTAGCATTCATTACTATATGAGTATATATAGAGCACAAGCTGTAACCTACCACAAAATTGATCACTGCCCACCCTTAGGCCATCAGGCCTTAAAGGACCAGCATCTGCACTGGACTGAGTGCCAGTGTGTCCTACCAAACTGAAGAATGTTGCTTGTATTTCTGCTGCTGAAATACATTGTGAAAATTGACCATTAAATACAACTGACTAGACATACCATGTTCCATGTCTCTTTCATACTCCCTTCCAGATTGAACCCACTGATTTGCCTTTCCTTTGCACCTCACACAATGTAGTTCATGACTTTTGAAACCCTGGGGTTTGAATACATTTCCACAGAACTGGCATTGGAATGTTGCTGTGAGTGTTTTTCAGCATAATTGTATTTCTGATGGATTGTGTTACGTTTCTCCTAATTCTTAGTCACTACTACACATTTCGTACACTTTACTATGCTACTTAAATATTTGCCCATTGAGAGAATCGAACTCTCAACCTTTCAGTACTGATCACCTACTAATCACACTACTGACCACTACTGATTACATACTGATCATGCTACTGATTACCCTAGTTAGATCTAGTCAGATCAACTCAGGATGAGTCACAGCTAGTCACATCTAGTCAAGATGAGTCATAGATAGTAAACTCCCTATCTACCTCATGTATTTCATCTCCACACACTATCTCTGCCTCATGCCCCTATCTCATCCTCATGTTCCTCCTCATGCACATTCCAACTCACCATGACTCCCCTTCATCCTCTAGGGTATGATCCAGCTATCTAGGCTGTACACACATATATTCCACATGGTAGACTAGACACAGGATATCTTAGATCTATCATCCACATGTACAAATCTTAGAATAGTATATAAAGGCCCAGGTGAACGACTGGACTCCCCAGTCTTGTTCACTTGGAGATTTCCCATTCTCCACTGTCCACTGATTCCTCGCCCTGCTTAATCTCAACTCAGACTATCAGCTCTTCAGTGAGTCTGGTCATTTCAGATTGGGGCCATGGTAAAAGTCGATGAGAGTAGAAAACATGTGTTGGAGCTATCAGGTCCATGCTTCTTCAACGTGGGCCATATGGGGGGTTATTGCAATGGTTCCTCTGATCATCTTACGACAAGACAATGACATGATAATGGGTGTCCCCTTGCATTATCTTATCTCAGTTGCATTGTCATGGCATTACCACATGTATTGTCAAGCTTCATAATGTTTATTACAATTTGGCATCATTGGCATGGACCCAAACATTTTTCCAACAAAACAGCTGAAGTCATCTACAATAACAATCCAGAACCTGTAGCCTTCCCAGGATCTTGGAGTTATAGGACCACTGATGTCTGTGTGAATCATTTCAAGTGGACAAGTTGTATGTGGTCCTTCCTGAAGTTCAAAAGGCAGCTTCTTCATCTTTCCAAGAACACATGCTTCACAAAATGTGGGAGTGCTGACAAGTGTGTCTATCCCTTTAAGCTGTCCAGATTTCATCATTTGTTGAATGTGGTTTGTAGAGATGTGGCCCATGCATCTATGTAAGAGGTTTATGTCCACAGTGGCATGTGCAGCCTCCTTTTGGTTTTCTGGAGCAACTTTGGCATGGTACAGTCCATTTTTGTGAGCAGCAACAAGTATGGTGTTCTGGTCCTTCTGAACATAACACATCTCGGAATTGGCTGGAAGAGGCAAGTCAGTTTACTGAGATGAGAGAAATTCAGAACTCTGGAATTAGGAGGACATTGGATAGGACTATCTCATAATTGATTCCAGATGCTCATGAGATGAGTGGTACTGTTCCTATTCCTATGGCCATGGTGTTGGAGTTGTCTCCAAGGGTGACTGGTCAAGGAGGGTGTAGTGGTTGATATGTTTGAAACCAGGAGCAGTGAGGGACAATGTGTGAAAATGCTCCTGAATCTATAATTAGTGTGTTTCTCCCACTATCCTCAGGTTGGGACGACAAGTAGGCATGAATCTGTTGCATTGCTGAGTGGGATACATGTTCATTAGCTATGTTCACAGTTTCTGAAGGATCTGGAGTTTCCTCTGCAGTATTTGCCTTATCCTTTCCTTTCTCTCCCTTTTTAAAACCACCTTTTCTCAGCTCAGAGACCCACTTCTTGTAAGTGTTGCAATCAGAAGTGTTGTGGGTTGTAGAGAGATGGTGTTCATACCAGGCAGGGGAATTTAAAGGGTGAGTTGAAAGTTTGGAGCTTCTGACCCAGGAGACTTTCATGGCTGACTTGGAATGTTCAGAAGGGTATAGTTGGGAGTCTTTGGCAGTGATGTGTGTTTCTATGGAGTCGAAGGTGAGTTTGCTCTCTTCCAGTGTTCACAACAGAGGATTTGAATATTTCCCATACTGGAGTTTTTGGAAGGGAATTTAGAAGGATGAAGGAGAGGACTTTGTCGTCAACAGAATATTTCATCCCAGAGAGGCAGGATTCAATTGTGTGCATTGCAGAGATGTGTTCAGAGACTGCAGAGGTCCCATCCCACATGCTGTTGAAGAGCTGTTGGAAAAGATAGAAGGTAGAGGAGATGTTTGGGGTTCCATGGAGTTTCATGAGGGCATTGAAGAGTTCCTTGGAGCTGGCCTCCTTATATGTTTTCATGAGGAGGGCATCTGAGATGCATAGTTGAATGATGCCATGGGCCTTCTTGTCATGTTTCTGCCATGCTCTGACATCGGAAGCAGTAACAAGGGTTGACAGGACAGGCTTTATGTCAGTCCCTGAGACTACATCAAAAGCTTTTTCAGCCCAAAGTTTTGCTGAGATCCAAACCTTCCAGATTTCATAATTGTTTGGCCCACTGAGGATTTCTTCTGCACGGACAGTGTCTGAGGGTGACATAGTGCAGATGGGGTATGTGAGTTCAGGATGAACTGGAAGTGATTTCCGAAAAAAACTAATATGCACTGAGGGATGTGCGAGATGGAATTGAGTCATTTCTGAGTGCTACCATTTAGCTTGCGCTGACAGGGCTCATAACCTGACAGATTCTAAGAGAAGGGCAGGAGTTGCCGATGCTCAGCTGCTGCCTAAGATGGGCGAAAACGACTGAGGTGTTTGTAAGTAGGGTAAAGATATATATATCATGGGCAGAGGTACACTTGTGTTATGTTACCCACAATGAACCTGAGAGAACACTGTAAAGTGTGGTAATAGATGATATGACAAAATAAAGCTAAATACTTAAGTGAATGTAAATGCCATACAGTTGGAGACACTTTCAAAGTTTCCAAAGTTCCCAAAGTTTCCAAGTCTGGAAGAGCATGGGAAAGTTCAGAAAGTGGTTCTGGTGGTTCTGGTGGTTCTGATGTTCTGAGGGTGTGGGAAAAATTCCGGAAGGGGTTCCGGAATGTTGGTTCCGAGATCAGAACATGGAACTATTCAGAACTGTGTAAGTCATGGTTGGATACTGTCAGAAAGCGACCCATATCTTTCTATGCCAATCACTAATGTATCTGCCAGTGGGTTCAGTAACTCCACCAACTCCACCTCATCACCTTCTGTGTTCAAGAACACTGCAAAGCTTGACTATGACATAGATCTGGACCACTTATTCTGCATCGGGAAGGATATCACCTTTCCCAATCCTACCACCCAGCTTCCTGCTGTCCATAGTGCCATGTCAGCATTGAATCAGATGAATGTAGCCTCTCCCTCAACCTCAGAGAGTCAAGCATTCTCCTCCTCAGAAAGTGGAAGCCACACCTTTTCAGACATGCCATGCCCTTGCCCTCCTTCCACCCGAACAAGTCTCATGCCATCGGTGCCCATAAGTTTGAAGGGCAAAAACTGAGCACAAACTTCAGCCATTTCTGCAAGGTCGTCTTCCATTGCTTCCTCTGCCAGCAAATGCTGCAAGATTACTCACACTCAGTCCAGCATGATGAGTGCCACTGCAATGACTGGGATGACTGGTGTGATCAATCGGGCAACAGATTGCATGAAGGGCATGCAAGGGTTGCTCATTGCACCACCACTGGCAGCATCCCCCTTTTCACCCATACCTCCAACTTGCATGACCCCCTCTCACTCTGCATCCTTCAGGTTGCTTGCAGCTGCCCACCTCAATAGTGATGCCGGGCTAAATGCCACCATCTGTGCTGAGCTTGCTCTTGAATTCCTTGTCAATGAATCCTTTTGTCAGATGTACGCCGAGCTGATGGATCCTATGGTCCATCAGAATGTTGCTCTAGGCTGGTACCAGAAGAAACAACTTGAATCCATGTCAATGGGCTCACCATCTGCAATGTCATCCCCCTCCTTTTTTTCAGGGCATGACAAGGGGGTGCCTGCTGCTGCGGCACCATCACCTTCCTTTTTCTCGGGTGGCATGGAAAGTGCGCCACCAGCTCTCTACAGCAAGGAGGTACCATTGGTAGGGCCAGGTGATAGTTGCACAACATTGTCTGCCCTTTTTTCAAGTGGAAGTCTGTCTGTTGGCAGCTTTAGCGGTGGTGATGGCACACTGGCATCGTCCGAGTCAGGCATGGACTATGACTTCAACTACTTCAATACTTCATACTCTCGTGATTAGGTATTCACATTGTCCCCAGCCCTATATACTTTTATAGTGACATGTATTCCTGTTGTAATTTAATACATGCTAGCATTTACTCAGGCTTATGACTTGGAATCACTGTCATCACCATAACTAAGGTCGCTGTCATTGGTCATGTCTGAGTCTGCATCTAATGCCCAAGCATCTCAACATCATTCATAGTCATCCCACATTGCATCTGCAATCTTATCACACAGATCTGTGTCTCCATCCCCCTCATCGGAGTCGTCATCAGATATGGCTTGTTCATTGGGTTGATACATGATGATGAAATTGTGGACTGCACAGAGCACCACCAGAATGCATGCCTGGATGTCGAGCAAGTAGGGAAGTGGTAAAAGCAAAATGCAAAAGTGTTTCTTCAGAATGCCAAATGCACGTTTGAGACATTTCACACTGATGCATGTTGTAGATTAAATAGTTCCCATCGATTAGTGGGCCTGTGATTCATTAGCATTGGTAAAATAAAAATTAGGGCTTTGAACTTACCACATACTCACATGGCCCCATTCCACCAGATGGTAGTGAACTACTCAATATGAAATGAGGAGGGATGGTTTGGAGGGAAATCTGAGATTGCTGAGGAGGTACTTGCCATTGGGAATGTGCAAATTGCACGAGCAGGCGTCACCAAAGATCTGAGCATGTGAGGCGGACCCTTCCCATCCAGTGAGTGCATATGTGAAGTGGAGGCCACAGTCACATGCAAAAAGACAGTTTTTGCAAGAGGAATCCTTTGCAGTTTTGGTAAGAAGAGGCCAAGTAAGCAGGCAGTGTGACTGGAAGATGGCTGCCATTGATCGTGCTGATTGTGTCCTTGAAGTACAGCCAAAACTTCATGTTGAAACATATCTTGGGTAAGAGACTGTCAACACTGGGTGATTTGACATAAGTCATATAGAAAGGTTGTGAAGAAAATGTTGTGACCATCTTGCAGAAGTACCTAATAATAGAATGGTCAATTTTTACAGCGATAGTTTAACCATAATCAGGTGCACCATGAAATAGTGCTGTTTGACTGTTGAAATCACTCACCTATGTGCCTTGAAGGCAGACTGGTGACACAGATGTATAAAAAATGGCTACCTGTTCCTCAAGGGAAACAGATCTTGAATTGGAGTGGCCATAGCTTCTAAGGATGGTGACAAGTTCTTTGAAGAGTTCCACGTGCACACTGAGTTCATTTCAGATGTGATCTGTATTGGATAATAAGTACTCAGTGGTTGGGAAACCAGCTAAGCTTACCTATTGAATAATAAGTACTGTATGTAGTCAGTACTGTAGGTAGCTCTATAGTAATAGTAAGTGCTCACCTCAGTGGTTGGGAAACCAGCTGAGGTGTCTAGCTAAGAACCAAAGGTTCAAATACACATTGTGCTTATGTAAGCTGGTGGCTGTACCACTGCACATTGTTTGCTAAATCCAACAATCTGGATGGCCAGTCAGCAGCTCTAGGAGCCAGCCAGCACTGGAAAGTATTGAAGTATATTGCAGAACATATGATGATGTTGAGGAGGAGGGTCATATACTGGATGAGCCCCACTGGGTGTTGTTCTGGTTATAGAATGAGCATCAGATAGGTGGGTGTCAATCTATCACTTCCAATCACATTCATACTCAGTTTCAGACAGAGTCTGGCGGGGTTGAGCTGAGTTGCATCAGAGCACAGAATAGCTGAGTTACCAGCCAAGATGGCATCTTCATAGCCAATCATAGCCAAGTTACCAACATACCAACCAACCATCTTGAATAGGACCTTACTCTGTTTGGATAAATACTGTGTCATTAGTTCATTGCAGCCACTTGGCAACATTATGGCAATGATGCACATGTTGGCAATAGGACAGCACAGAGCATTTTAGCCCAAATTAGATCCACATCCAGGAATACATCACATGAAATCCTTGTGAGCTTGGACGTGTACCACTGGATTACTTTGTTTCAAAAACATTCCTTGTGAGTAGCCTTCCAATTATAAGCCTAGTGGTCTATCAGTGGAATGGAAACTATCTTCTCCAACCCTTTCTCCAATCTAAGCCCCTTGAAGAAAAAAATGATGAAATGTTGTACAAAATGTGGCATTGTGAGGGCCATACAGCACAGACAGATCTGAGTTTTCTCAGGCACCATCTTGTCTGCTCCACTAACCTGTTTGGGACAAAGGTACATCTGATCAAATGAAATGACCTTGATCCTCTCCCAAACCTTGCCACATTTGCACAAATGCATCTTTTCACCTCACTGCCATAGGTCCTCAATTACTATTGTACCTGTGTGCAGGCCACTCAAATGAGTCTGACAGCACAGCACTTTACTTTTGGGACTTTACTCCAGTCTTTACACTAGGAAAATAGGCGAAATGATGAAAGGGTGATTGATTCCTGGCTTTAGGCTCCGTGTCATCCAAAAGACCTCGGCCAGCTTTGTTCGTTGTTCTGTCCTCGAGCCGAGGCTTGCTTTAAATTGTACGTACGCCCGTGCTACCAGGCCGCATCTGGGAGAGCGGTGTTCACGTTGGTGTTTCCGAATGCCTTAGCGAGCCTACGCGAGTGCCCAACGAGGACTCTGATTGGTCCGGAGAACTGTTGTACGGCACTTTTTTTTTTTAATCCTGCTCATTGAGCACTCAAAGAACGCTTGACGCGGCAGTGAGGTTTTTGGCTCACGCTGCCGTCCATCGCTTCAGAAGTCATGCGTCTTCGCTCAAGAAATTTTTTTGTGTTACATGCGGAAAAAGCGTGGTGGTGTCATTCGCACCGTACCCATTCGTTCAATGACTTTGGCGGTGATTTTAATTCGTAACAAGTCGCTTGTGAGACTTCACACTGTGAGTTCCAAGTTCACGAGCATTTTTGACCCCACTTTCTATTCGTTGGCTACCATCATGACATAATTTACGCCCGTCCATTTACGTGTCACAGTTTTCAGAGGAAAAAAAAAGTTCGTATGGGGGGGACCCTCCGGGTATAAAAGAGGAGGAGCCAGCCCTCTTAACCTTCAGCAAACAGCTCTTCGATCCTCAGCTCTCACCAAACTCACTCAACTGCTAAACATGTTCTCCCGCCTTGTTACCCTCCTTCCCATCGCTGCCTTCGTTGCAGTCGCCTCCGCTGCGCCAAATGTGCTCGAGGCTCGCAACCCGACATGCAGCACTGGGCCCAACTACTGCTGCAACAATAACTTCACTGTGAGCTATCTTCTTCCTTCCCTTTCTCGTGGGCG